>LNAC01000288.1:1811-46347 GCA_002007465.1 Ailurus styani | reverse complement strand
AAAAAAAAAAAAAGTCAAGGTCCTATAAGAATAAATCATTCTGTTGACTTTATGGTAGTCTCCATTTAATATCCAAGATATGAGTGCAAGAGTGGTGCCTATGGTTGTGTGTGTTTCTAGCTGTGTGTTTGTACATGTTTGTGCTTGTTTATATGTGTAGATGTATAAAATTCTGTATGTCTGTGTGTGGGTAGGTGTATGTGCATGGCTTTGAGGATGAGGGAAAATATTACCATCTTGAAATAAAATACTGTTGATAATGCCAAAACTAAAATAAAGAAATAAAAATTTGGTAATACTATATTATATATGGCCGTGTTATACACTTGAAGTCTTATTTATAATGTATTTTTCAATGTATAAGAATCCTTGAAATGGAAAATTGTTATGTATTTTTGTAGGTTTGTATGGGACCTACAATTCAATTGACATATCTTGAAAAGACAATTCCTACTGTTTGAATAAGGAAACTTTGGGAGATATTTCATGTCTTACCCTTTTAGGTTACTTCATTTCAGAAAGTAGGCCTATGGTCTATCAACATGGAGCCTGTCTGATTCCAAATATTGCCTTTATCCCTTCGGCAAAAGGGGAAAAAGGATAGTGATTGTGTTCCTAATACCCTTTTTAAAACTGCATGAAACCTCAAATAAACTTTATATTTATGACAGAAAAAGGAAGAAAACATCTCCATCCATATGTAATCACCCCTCCAAAAGTCTGTCTAATACTGATGAGAGTTTCTGTCTCCTATCTTCTTCTCTTAATGGATTGTTCTGATATACTTCTAATGGAAGTATATCCAAAGTATGTTATTTAGAAATAGATGCAAATTCCATCTTGCTCTCCTGGCTGTCAACCTCATCCAAGCATTATTTCAGGGCCTTTTAAGGCTTTGTAGTAGGTAAAGTAATAAAGAAGTATTTTTGTTGTTCATTCTTTTCTCTGCCAAGATCCCTACATACTGTATAAAGAAGGCCACTTAAACACAGATGGAGAAACAGATTGAAAGAAAATACTGTAATTCCTACTATTAAAATACTCTTATAAAAAATAAGAACAGAAGAACGATTATAATACTTAAGTTACATTTTATTGAAGACAATATGCCTGAATTAAAATATACATATTTTTATTAAAGTTCTAACCATTTGCAAATGCCATTCTGTGCACACACTGTATAAATTTTAACTATCTTGTAGAGTACATAGCTAACATGCACAATTAGATTAGCATGCATGCATACACATCCCCAGAGGTCCACACACTTAAAAACTTGTTCAGAAGTACAAGCCAGTCTTATGCTGAACTCTTTGAGGTTTACAGGGATTAACTTTGCACTTCAAAGAAAATGCTGTTTAAACAGCTATCAAGGCCAAATTCTGAAGAATGGTGAAAGTATCTCTAGAAATATCCATCTCTTAGTTTTTTTATCTCTTCATTATCCCAAATGTTTTCACTTTGTGGTTTTTATTATTAGATTATGAATATAAACATTTTATTTGATGGTGAGCATATGGCATGATATATGTAATCACAGAAGTGTTTATGGATGGAATCAGTGGTCATGAAATGCTTGATGTTGGTTGATTGTAGGATTTCACTTTGCTTTTGATATCTGTGATGTTTAATTCTTATAGTGAACATTGGCATAGACATATGTTTTTATATCTCTTGGGTATATACCTAGGAGTGAAATTGCTAGATTGTGTGATAATTGCATATTTAACATTTTGAGGAACTACCAAATTGTTTTCCAAAACAGTTGCACTACTTTATGATTTCATCAGCAATGTATAAGATTGCAGTTTTTTCACAACCTCTCCAACCCTTGTTACAGTCAATTTTCGTCATGTTTCTGGGTGCATAGTGGTATTGCACTTGGACATTGCTTCACATTTTTCTAATGACTAATGACATTGATTATATTTCCATATGCTTATTGATCATTTGTATACCTTCTTTGAAGAAATATTTGTTTATATCCATTGGCTATTTTCTAAATAGAGTTGTCTTTTTATTATTGAATTGTAAGAATTCTTTTTATATAGTGGATATAAATCCCTTACCATATAGATGATTTGCAAACATTTTCCCTCATTCTTTGGATAGACTTTTTATTGTTTTGATGGTGTTCTGGGAGCCAGAAATTATTTTTTAAGATTTTAAATCCAATTAGCTCTCTCTCTCTCTCTCTCCCTTTGTTTTCTTCCTTTTGCTTTTGGTGTCTTAAGTAATCCAAGGTCATGAAGCTTTATTCTTATATTTTCTTGCACAAGCTTTATAGTTTTAGCACTTACACACTTAGTTATATGATTTATTTAGAGTTAATTTTTGTGTAGGGTGTACGTCCTAAGTCCAAATTCATTCTGCAGTGTGTCAATATCCAGTTGTCCAAGTACTGACTGTTGGATATTAATATTTAATATTAATATATTATACATCACATTATATTGTACACATTGTAATATAACTTGTCTTAATCTTTCCACCCTTGTCCTCCTTCAGAAAATTATTTTTTCAAATGCATTGTCTTTCTACTTCAAAGTATCTAATATCTTTCCAATATAGTTAAAAATATAAACAAATGCCTTACTTTGTTCTACAAGGTCCTAAATGACTCTTTAGAACTACCCATCTCCCTTCATGACCTCTCAGAACCTTTGTACATGCAATTATGTACACTAGAATGTCCACTTTGCATCTCCTAATCTTTTTATTTCCAGAGCTTCCCCCAAATTAGTTCTCACCAAATACACATTTCGCTCTATATCTATGTTCATTTTTCTGTCACTAATTGTATAAGCCATTTAGTTTTACTTGTGCTCTATGTTACTCAATTTTCTATTCCCTTTTTGTCTCTCTTTTTTTTGTCTCTACCAGCCAGAACTCCAAAAACAAAACCAGATAATGAAAATTAAAATAAAACATTCCGATCTTGAGCAGAAAAGAAAAGTCAACTCTTTCACCACCAATTTTCTATATTTGGGATTCTATTTGCATATTAAAGGCAAAACAAATCTAAATAAAATAACGTTGTGTGTTCCCTAAGCATGGGAGATATGCTCCCGTTCTGACTCTTTCCCCACAATTTGTGCTAAGGAAAGAGAAGACAATAGAACTGGTTGATGACTAGCCCTGTAAAAGACACATATAATTGAACACAATAAAAATAAACACACAGTCCTAGCCATTAACATATATAAAAAAGGAAACATGAATATAGTTAGTTGTTTTTTTAATTTTTTCAAAGATGTATTTATTTATTTGAGATAAAGTGAAAGAGAATGAGAGAGAGTGAATGAGCACAAGCAGGGGGTTGGGAAGGGACAGAAGGAAAGGGAGAAGCAGACTCCCTTCGGAACAGGGTGGCCAATGCAGGGCTCAATTCCAGGACCCTGGGAAAATGACCTGAGCTAAAAAGGCAGACGGTTAACTGACTGAGTCACCCAGGAGCCCCAATAGTTAGTTGTTTTTTTAAATAAAAGTGTATTTTTCCATTATCAAAATTTCACTTTTTATTCTTACTTTAAATTTTTCCTTAAGCGGCAAAAACTTTTACTTAACTCTACAATAAGTTTTGTAATTTTTTACCAGAAACCAAGATAAGTTCTATATTTATATCTGGTTAATATTTCACTTCTGCCTCATGTCTACCCCACTTGAATTTTCAAATTTCCACATTAGGAACGAGAGAAAAACTTTCTTGCATGAATAAGTTTATGGCAAAGTTACCAGGAATACATAATAATATTGTACTCTCTCAAATGTTCATACTGATAAAGACCATAATTATCTTGAAAATGTAAATTCATAGGAACCAAGGGATGACCTAAAGTGAGAAATTGGAAATGGTCTATTAAATAGCTCAATTTTTCTCTCAACACCGATCCAATGGGAAGGTTTTAACTCCATGTACGTCCAAAGCAGGAATTCTTAACTGCACATTCTCAAATGGATTCAGTTAATCTTGCCATCCTACTGCTAGTACATGCAAATCTTAATCTTATGACCATTTTTTTTCTGAGATAAAGGCACGTAGCTTTCAATATTTTTCAAATTATTTAATTAATTATTTTTATAATGGTTCAAAAACATTAAAAAGATTAAGGACCACTGATCTGAGAGAGTGAGTCTTGCTACCAGGGAATAGAATGGAGAAACTCTCTTTGGGAGCAAAGTACATTCAGAATGCAAGTAAGAAAATACTAAATTGAAAGTTTCAATTATTAGTAGAATATACTCATTTTATTTTTCCCTCTTGGGATACATTTTAGAGAATTGGCAGATTGGTTTAGTAAAAAAAACATGTGAGTCTGTTTTAAGTGATAGTTATTTATAAAATGAAGGAAATCATTTGCATCAATATAATTATGTGACAGTTGGTACTAATTTCAACTGAGTCAATGACACTATTCAAGCACAGGATAGATGAACATGAATGAATATGAGTAGTGTTCTGACTTTGGAAGATAGTTACACTAAATGATCTCCAAGGCCCACTCTAACTCCAGGATGCTTAGTAGCCAGGAATGTAGATGAGCACTGAGGGGAACTGTTACAAGGAATATGTCTCACATTCCTCAAAAGTTTTCAGCAAAACAAACAGACCCTGTTCAAGAAAAATGAATAAATAAATTAACAAAATTGATCTTTTGTCATTTTAAATTTATAATCTCTTCACCAAGTAGTCATACAAAGTCACTGGCAAATGTCCTAAAATAGCAAACAGCATAAACATTAACCCTTAAAACATTTCTAAATGTTGAATTCACATTTAGAAATGTGTATGTTCACAAGTATTTGAAAAATTAAATGAACAAATACTCTGAATTTGTTAAAGGCTTTGGTGTTCTGAACTGTTGTAAACTTTGTATCAGATACCATGCACCTAGTTCTGCCTGAGTCCATCCATTATTCGATGTGGCTATTCTTGCTGCCTCTCCACAGAGGATCTTACCACTTCTTCCAGTTCAAGACTTGTCATCTTCACCAACCTTCTCTGAGGGATATTTATCTTTACTTCCCAAAGCCTTTGCTTCTTCATCTTCTAGTTAATTTACAGTTATTTCTCTTTAAGTCAACACTCTGTCTTTACCACATTTTCCTTTTTATTTTCCTTATTCCACCTTTCCTACAGTTTTGTATTTCTCTTAGATCTATAATTAAAATAACTTCTGAAATCACATCACCCAAAAAAGGCTTCTCTATCAAAATGAGTAAGTATTGATGATTCCCCACTAATATGGTTCCTTTTTTGATTTAACACCCCATTAAATTTATCTCTTATCATTCCACATGTTTAAACTTTGTGCTAAGCAAGCTATACCATGCTACCCTTTTGCCACATAAAAGAAGTCTTATTCACCTTACACATGAAAACTATCTTTATTCACTTGCCTAGTGAGTTTTTCCTACTACAAGCAAAACTTTTCTAGTTAGTCATGACATTCATACCTCTGGCTTAAAGACAATTCACTAATGACACATACTGTTAAATTCTCTTTTAGGGTTAGGCAGAGATTTTCAAAGCAATACAGATATTTTGGTGTCCTAAACTTAACCTGTCCTTGAACAATAGTATGTGAACTATAATAGTTCACCTTCAAAAAGAGTAGAATTAAACTATTCTGTTCTTCATCTCTGATACATATTTCTAATGATTCTTTGTGTGACACAACTGGGTATTTTATTGGTCTCACTGCATTATTAACCTATATATAGTTTACCATTAACTAAGTCTTTTTTACTTAGGGACCTAAAAACACTTTTTTGGAATTCTGAATCTTTTATTTAAATTATTTACTATTCTCCCTACCCAGATTTCAGTGATTTAAAATATGATGATCATTTATTTTATATCTTACTTGAGTTGCTAAATTGTTGAATATGCAGAGTTTTTAACAGTACTGTGGCACACTTCAAGACTCTTATTTGGGCCAGCAATTTTCATTTTTTAAAAAAATCATGAAACACAATGTAAACTGTGTTTTATATTATGACCCAGAATACATGGGAATATTTAAATATTTATGTACACTTAAATTCAATTAAGTTTAATAATAATACAGTACATCATAATTTTAGATGTGTAGTGTTCCATGATTCATTGTTTGCGTATAACACCCAGTGCTCCATGCAATACATGCCTTCCTTAATACCCATCACTGGGCTCACCCATTCCCCAAATCTCTTCCCCCCTAAAACCCTCAGTTTGATTCCTAGAGTCCATAGTCTCTCATGGTTTATCCCTCCCTCTCTTTCACCCCTTTTATTTTTCCCTTTATTCTCCTAATGTCCTCTCTGCTATTCTTTATGTTCCACAAGTAAGTGAAACCATATGAAAATTATCTTTCTCTGTTTGGCTTATTTCACTCAGCATAATCTCCTCCAGTTCCATCCATGTTAGAGCAAATGTTGGGTATTCATTCTTTCTGATGGCTGAGTAATATTCCATTGTCTATATGGACTACATCTTTATCCATTCATCTGTTGAAGGGCATCTTGGCTCCTTCCACAGTTTGGCTATTGTGGACATTGCTGCTATGAACATTGGGGTGCATACGGCCCTTCTTTTCACTACATCTGTATCTTTGGGGTAAATACCCAGTAGTGCAATTGATGGGTCAGAGAGTAGCTCTATTTTTAACTTTCTGACTAACCTCCACACTGTTTTCCAAAGTGACTGTACCAACTTGCATTCCCACCAACAGTGTAGGAGGGTTCCCCTTTCTCCACAACTTCTCCACTATTTGTTGTTTCTTGTCTTGTCAATTTTTGCCATTCTAACTGGTGTAAGGTGGTATCTCAATGTGATTTTGATTTGAATTTCCCAGATGGCTAATGATGTTGAACATTGTTTCATGTGTCTGTTAGCCATTTGCATGTCTTCTTTGGAGAAGTGTCTGTTCATGTCTTCTGCCCATTTTTTGACTTGACATGATACTTTATGTGGAAAACCCAAAAGACTCCACCCCCAAATTACTGGAACTCATACAGTAATTCAGTAATGTGACAGCTATATACAGAAGAATGAAACTCAATCATTCTTTTATACCACACACAAAGATAAACTCTAAATGGATGAAGGACTTCAGTGTGAGACAGGAATCCATCAAAATCCTAGAGAAGAACATAGGCAGTAAAATTACCTTTTCGACATCGGCCACAGCAACTTCTTTGAAATCACGTTTCCAAAGTCAAGGGAAACAAAAGAGAAAATGGACTTCTGGGACTTCATCAAGATAAAAAGCTTCTGTACAGCAAAGGAAAGAGTCAATAAAACAAAGAGAGAACCCTCGGAATCAGAGAAGATATTTGCAAATGACCCAACAGATAAAGAGCTGGTCTCCAAGATCTATAAAGAACTTCTCAAACTCAACACCCCCCAAAAATAAACAATCAAGTAAAAAATGAGCAGGAGATATTTATTCTATTTTATTCTATTGCATTTCATGTAAATTACTGGCTTTCACTCACACTACTTGTTAGCTAGCTCTGTATGACAAAACACCTTCAAATTTCACTTATTCCTGCTCATATATCCATAGATTACCTAGGATTCTGTTGTTTTAGCTTGGGTTTAGCTGGGCTTAACTTCAAAGTCTATATTGGGTCTAGGCTGTTCCACATGTCTCTGACTCTTCAGATCAGTAAACTAAAGTTGGCATGTTCTAATTATAACAAAGAAGAAAACAAAAATATATGTTAGGTTGGAAAAATTGAATTATCTAGGCATATAATTCTCAGAGCAATGTCCAAAACATTAAAGGCAAGCACAATTGCAAGAAGCATGTTTCATGCTTCTGCTTGTTTTGTATCTGTTAACCATTAACCAAAAGTCACATGGCTGAGCCTAAAATTTAGTTACCATGTGACTAAGTTCAACATCATGGAGAGAAGTATATTTCCACTATGAAGGTGTCAGAGGAGAAATATATAGAGAAGAAATATATAAAGAAGGAATATATATATATAGAAGAAATATATCATATCTATTAAAACACTTTCACAATCCAATTATGGGTTACTACCTATGGCTCTAAGCCAATACTGAACTATTGATCAAAACTCTTTGAACACAATCATTAATCAAATTACTAGTCCACTTGATCATTTTGGTATTTAGATCATAGTATTTCACAGACATGAAGCAACATGTCATATGATTTCTTTTGAGCTCCAGATTCTCAAAATGTATATTTCTTTGAGATAATAATACCACCAGTAAGTAGAAATTAATTCATCTTGACATATAATAAGGTAAATATTTTATAATTTAATAATAAGTGTATCCTCATATAGTTATTTATACACTCTCACTTGAATCATTCATTCTACAATTATGTTCAAAAATGATATTAGATATATGAGACTATACCTTTATACCAAATGTGGTATTTAGATTAAATATAACTTTTTTCAAAAAATTACTGAATTCTCAGTCAAAAGGGTTTCTTTTTAATTTTTTTCAGTAAATATGATGTTTTCAGTAATCAGAGTCTAGCTATGATAGAGGTATTGATATGTCTTTTGAGATAGGAATGTATGTAAATACATCAGTGAAAGATAGTGGTTTGAAACAAGGTAAAGTGGAGGGCAGACTATGAAGTATTAAACTACTTCATAGTCTAGAAACTACTTCATAGTTTAGAATGTGGCCTGAGGAAAATGTAAATTAAAAGTATTTTTTTAATAGGGAAAATAATGCAACCAATTTTGTTTCTTTGAAAAAGTACCTTGGTTATAGTGTGGAAAGTTAAGAATCAAAGACAAACGGATGATTTCTGAAGTGATTTATGTGAAGTATTGTTGGATCCAAAATGAAGTGTAAGTAAATATAAAAAGAAGGGAGTGGATTTTAGAGACATTTCTGGTATACAACTAAAATGATTTAGTGGTCAATTGGATGTCAAGAGGAGAAAGAAAAAAAGTGGATAACTAATTAAACTTAATTGAAATTGATATCAATAAGCACAAAAATTGAGAAAAGAAAGGAAAAAAGGAAGAAAATAAATTTTGTTTGGAATAATATGTTTAATATACATGCAATACATTTAGGTTAATAGAGTCCATTGGTTCCTGGAAAAATAGATGTTCAACTAGAAAGAGAGAAGGAAACAAATAACCAAATGTAGACCTGGGAGTATCTTAAGGAGAAAAGAAAATAAATGATATAACCTAAGGATATTTAAGGGGTATGGAAAAAAAAATTTACTACTTTACAAAAGGTACAATGTATAAGGAAATACCATGGAACGATAGAAGGTATTCTAACTTCTACCTATGCATGCTATTTATGGAGCTGGGGAGAGGGAAATAATGAAAGGAGAGTTAACCAACAGGACAATGTCCAAGTAAAATCAGAAAAGGTATGTGCTATGGTGAGGGCTGTGAATTGTGTAAGATTGATGATTCATAGACCTGTACTTCTGAAACAAATAATACATTATATGTTAACTTAAAAAAAAAGAAAGAAAATTAAATCCAGATTTTCAAAACCAAATGGACAGGAGTCAGGGAGAGATCTTGAAACTTGCTAGACACAAATTTTGTGCCACATATTCATCAAGCCTTCCCTCTGCAAAGACATTTTTAAAAAATCTGATCATGGGCGCCTGGGTGGCTCAGTGGGTTAAAGCCTCTGCCTTCGGCTCAGGTCACAATCCCAGAGTCCTGGGGTTGAGGCCCACATCGGGCTCTCTACTCGGCGGGGAGCCTGCTTCCTCCTCTCTCTTCTCTCTCTGCCTGCCTCTCTGCCTACTTGTAATCCCTCTCTCTGTGTCAAATAAATAAATAAAATCTTTTAAAAAAAATCTGATCATACCCATTTTATGATCCTACTCTTCACAGAAGTCAGCCTGATGCTTCAGAATCAGAGAAGGAAAATCATACTTGTGTAAGACACAAGAGGATCTCACCCATTTTATGAACTGAAACTGCTCACTTCTGTAGTAATATGAATACTCATAATGCTCTCTTTGTTTTTATCTTATTTCCATAATTTCTCAGCCTGTTATCATATTCAACCATCACTTTTGTGAGCAATGTTTAAACAAAGTCACAATTTCAGGTTGGTATATTTTCATCTACAATATGCCAATGGAAAATAAATTAAGAGGGAATCTCTTTTAAAAAAAGAAATAGATTAATTTGGAAAGTCTACATTTGAAGTTAATAAAATAATGCATTTTTTAGGAATAAAAGCTAGTATTGAAGCACTCTAGGTAAATTTAGATTTGAACAAGATTGGTACCTGATGACCACTATTATTTTTAGTACTTGAGCAAGAAATATTTTATTCAAAGAATGTGGTAATAGGGGAAACTGATTAAGAACATTTGGGATTGCCAGACAGGTAAAATGACAAAGAATAAATGGCAAAGAATAAATAAGGATTGCGAAAAATCTTGGCATTTGGAAGGCCTTATGAATTAGGTAACTTTCTTGCTGGATATCTCCCCTTTGGTATTATACCTTTATTCAGCACCGTTTCAGCATTTATCTCAGTAACACTGCATCAATTTATGTATTTGCTCCAACTAGGCAAGCTAGTTAAGTTTTTATATTCTTCCACAATGATGCTCTTTCCACTCCCACTTATTCTTTTCTAAATGCTCTCATGAGGCCCCTTCTATTTCTTTAAAATGCTTATACATATTTTTTCTTGAACCACACTGTTATTCACTTTATAACACACACACACACACTCACGAGTCCCTCTCTTGGGTCTGATGTTTTGAAATAGGAAATATCATTTCATTGCCACATTTGAAGACTGAGTTCATTATATAACTCAGAGGTCATATTTATCTGCCCATGTTATTGATATTAGGTGTACTGATTTACTGGCCATAACCTGAGTTGGCAAGTATCATTTATTTTAGCCTCCAGTTTTCTCTCATGTGAAGTACTGGACCCCCTCAATCTTGTACTCTTTTTCCCAGGTAATATTTTCTTTCTGCCTTAATGCCAGGTATTGGAACATATGTAGATTTTCTGTACCTTCATCTACATTTTATCTAACTAACACTGCTTCTTATTAAGACAACCATGGTTCCAGGCAAACTTATTCTCCACCTTTGGGAAAATCATCTCATCCCTCCATCATTCTGATTTTTTTAAAAATCATGGTCCAGAGATACAAAATTATAGTCACTGACATGACAGTCAATTGTTCATTTTATCAGTATCCCATACTTATCAAAATTCTCAGTAGCATTTGGTAGAATCAACACTTGTTCTCTTGAGTTTATTTTTTCAGTGACATATTCAGTATTTATAAAGTGTGTTCTTTATGATTCTCAGTTTATTGTAAAGCACAAAGGAAAATTCATATTATTTCCCATGCTCCCACTTAGTCTCTCCCCTAAACAACTTTTGCCTGTCCCTTCTTGATTAAAAAATTTTACCCCTTCCTGACTCTTTAAAACCACTGCATATTCTGGAATACATGGCCAGTCCCTATTAAAATATATTTTATCTTTGAACTATTTTCTGGGCAACCATTTCACATTTTTGGTCTGACAAAATCATAGCATTTTATTGAGGATGCTGATTCACCACCAGCAGGCTCTCAAGTGCTGGATGTTTTCTTTTCCACATCCCTCGGACCAAGTAAATGTTTTCCCTTTTCTCCATTATCTTTTAGACATGCCTTTTTGCTCCATTAATATTTCCATCTGATTTGAAATCCATACAAAGATACTATACCAGCCTAAAATTATTTTGTTGCAAATATCTACAGACTGGTACAACCTCTCAATTCCTGGGATTTCTTTCCTCCAATGACCATATCCTTTACCCCATTTCAGTTGCTCTCTGATGGTCATACCTAGAACTTGCTTTCTCTTATATCTTTAACCCCTTCATGATTTTCTATTGTTAGACAAAATCCTTGCATGTATCCTTCATCCCAATCATTCTGCTGTTTTTGTAAAATTCCAGACCTGGCTTAATTTCGCTCACTGCACGTTCTGTTTTTGCCACTAGGAAGATAAGTATGGAAGGAGAGAAATATAAAACCATAATGTTTGGAATGTCATTTCAAATTAAAGGTCACTAATGTATAAATAGGTCCTTAGTGCTTCAAAACAATCGTACTATATTTCTCTATGGCAATCATTCTCCCAAAATTCATGATATCCATTATTTACTTTTTCCTCCTTTATCAAACCTTCAATACACTAATATGCATCATTATTCTCTGCTGAAGGAGAAAATAGAAATAATTAGAAGAGAAGTCTATAAGCTACTACTATCCTATCTACCAAATTAACACCACTAATGTTCATGTTTTCTGCTTTCTGTGCTACTACAAACTCTTTCAGACTGTACTTCTGTCTATGCTAATTCTCCATCTCCACAGATCTGCTCAAATATAGCACTCAAAATGTATCACCTTTTAGAATTACCCCATTAATATTCCCCCTTCTCTGATACATTATTTTCATTGACATAAAAACACTATTAATTCCTGACATTTGCCTTCCTTTCCAAAACCCTTTCAGTTACTACTTCATTTTTTTGTTCACTTTTATTGAAAAAATTCTCAAAAGTGTTTGAGTACCCAAACAATCATGTGGTAAGACAGAATTGGAATTGCAATATTTATTTGGGAAAATGCGGGTGAATGATACATAGGGAGGGGGCAGGAGTCTGCAACAGAGTCTTAGGTTGTGATGTTTATATGCCAGTTGTAAAAGAAGTGAGGAAAGAAAGGATTCTGTGGGAAGAACCTTAGAACTCAGTGCAGTTCTGAGAAGAATGTGGACTGGCTGATGGAGCATCCCATAGTTAAAACTGCTTATTAGATAAATCTGGAGTCAGCAGCAAACATCCTGGTTCTAGTATCATTGCTGTGCCCAGTCATTAGTGGGAGAAGTCGGCAGGAAGTGTGGTGTGGTTTGAATTTCAAGGTAGAGTAAAAGATGCAGCAATTGGAGCCTGCAAATCACCTATGGTCCCTTTAGTAGATTCTTTTGAAGGGATATCTGAGCTGCCACAATATCCAATATCTTATTTATCCAGTAGGAAGATATATTTACCAACCGCAAGTGAAGATTATAACCAGGTGGAGGATGCAAAAGTCACAATGCCAACCACCAGAAGTAGAAGCCCACAGACCTCAACCCACTGTGTCTTCTATGGGTTAGGAGTTGCCAAGGAGGACAACACACAAGGTACTATTTGGAATAATGCTTTCCTCACAGAAAGGAGAAAAGACACAGCAAGATCAGTGTCTGTAGTTTGTGTGGGTCTCCCAAGGAGGCTTCTTCCCAATGACCTACATAGGGCATAAGGTGATGGACCACACACACTCCTCTAATGTTGCAGATGAAGACCCCTTTCCCTTCCCATGATGGGGCAGAGGGCGGTGGGGGGAAGAAGTAGCTGGTGCAGCTAGTTGGTGTAGCTGCCAAGTGCCATATTATGATGCTCACACTTAAAGAAATACAAGGAATTTCACTGTGTACACAGAAAAAGGGAAAGTTTTCTCCTAATAAGAAAGAATCCAGGGCCAAGCAGCTGCTCAGCATCTGCTTTCCATACAGGGGAATGTTCCAGGCCCAATGCATTGATTGCACATTTCTGAAGTGAAGGAGTAGGTCATGCCATGGCTGCTTCTCCAACATAATTCCTGTTGTATTATGATTATTATTATTGTTGTAAAAAAATCACAAAATTTGCCATCTTAACCATTTTTAAATGTAGTGTTAAGTAGATTCATAGTTGTGAAACAATCTATAACTTTTTCATCTTGCAAACCTGAAATTCTGTACCCACTAAACAATTTCCTTTTTCCACCTTTCTCATAATTCTAGTCATCATCTCTATGATTGTGATTACTTACAGAACCTCATGTAAGTAGGCTCATACAGTTTTTGTCTTTTTGTGATTTATTTCACTTACATAATGTCCTCAAGGTTTATCCATGATGTAGTATGTGTCTCAATTTCCTTCCTTTTAAAGACTGAGTCATAGTTCATTGTATATCTATATTACATATTATTTACATATTTGTCCATTGGTGGACATTTGGGTTGTTTGTAACTGAGGCTATTTTAAATAGTGTTACTATGAAGATGAGTCTGAAAATACATCTTTGATATCCTACTTTCAATTCTTTTGGATATACCCAGAACCAGCATATGCTGGACAATACACTAGTTCTATTTTTAATAATTTGAGAAATTTCCATGTTGTTTTCATAGTGGTTTCACCATTTTTATAATTGTGCCAATTGTGCATAAACATTTCACTTCTCCATGTCCTTACTTCTTCATATTTTCTGTGTGTGTGCATGTGTGTGTGTGTGTGTTATAGCCATCTTAATGGGTATTCAGTGATATCTTGTAGCTTTGATTTGCATTTGTCTGATGAATAGTGATGTTGCTCATCTTTTCATATCCTTGTTGTCATTTGTATATTGTCTTTGGAGAAATGTCTACTCAAGTCTTTGCCTATTTTGTAATTTGGTCATTTGACTTTAATGTTGTTATAGAAGATTTTTTATATATTCCAGGTATTAACAAACATATTAGATATGTGATTTGCAAGTATTTTATCCCACTCCATATGTTTCCATTTCACTCTGTTGATTGCATGCTTTGGTGCACAAAATTTTTAAGTTTGATGTGGTCCCATTTGTCTCTTTTTGGTTTTGTGCCTGTTCTTTTGATGTCTTTCAAAAAAATAAATTGCCAAGTCCAATGTCATGAGGATTTTCTTCCATGTTTTCTTCTAGGGGTTTTAAAGTTTTAAGTCTTATATTCAGACTTTCAATCTATTTTGAGTTTTTATATATGATGCAAAATAAGAGTCCAACTTTGTTCTTTTGCGTGTGGATATCCACTTTTTCTAACATAATTTGTTGAAGAAACTGTCTTTTCCCCATTCTCTGGTCTTGGTATGTTGTCAAAGATCCTTTGGCCATATATATATGGGTTTATTTCTGTAGTCTGTATTTTATGCCTTTGACTTATTGTGACTTCTTTCACCCATTGATTATTAAATAGTATGTTGTTTAATTTTCACATTATTTATGGATTTTCTAGTTTTCCTTTTGCTTTTCATTTCTAGTTTCATTCCACTGCAATCAGTAAAATATTTAGTGTGATTTCAATCTTCTTGAATTTGTCAAGAATTGCTTTGTGACCTAATGTTGTATCTATCCTGGAGAATGTTCCATGTGCACTTGAGAAGCATGTATATTCCACTGTTATTTGGTGGAGTTCTGTATAAATCTATTAGTTACAATTGGTCCATAGTTTTGGTCAAGTCTTATAATGTTCTTTCTGGTTGTTTTATTTATTATTGAAAGTGGAGTATTGAAATATCCTAATATTATCCTGTTGCTCTCTATTTCTCCCCTCAATTCTATTAAAGTTTGTTTCATATATTTAGTAACTCTGAGATTTGGTGTATATATATTTATAATTATTATATTTTTTGGTGAATTGACCCTTTTATCATTATACAATGTCCTTCTTTGACACTTGTAAATTTTTAAGTTAAAGTCTATTTTGGAATGATGTTAGTTAGTATAGCCACTTCTGCTCTCCTTTGGTTCCCAGTTGCATGGATTATTTTTTTCATCCTTTCATTTTTAGCCTATGTATGTCCTTAAATCTCAAATGAATCTCTGTGGACAAGATTCTCTTTAGTTGGATCTTGTTGTTTTATTCAGTTAGCCATCCTATGCCTTTATTGGAGAATTTAACCCATTTATATTTAAGGTAACTACTGATAGGGAAGAAGTTACTATTGTCATTTTGTTGTCTTTTGTATGTTTTATAGCTTTTTTTCCTTTCCTTTCCTCTATTAGTGCCTTCCTTTATGTTTAGCTGATATTTTGTAGTGATAAGCTTTCATCCCTTTTCATTTCCCTGGAAATTATGAGAACCCCAAAATAATACAAATAATTGGAGAAGTATCATCTCTAAATGACTCTAAGAGATCAGAGAATCATGTGTTCTCATTTGCCCAATTATTCTCATTACACAAAAGTATTTCTCTATTCTCATGATTAAAAATCCAAACTCTCTTCTAGATGCTAATCTGGAGGCAACTTTTCAGCATTTTTTTTCTGTAAATTCTAACTTTCAGAACATTTCAGATTTCTCATGAATAATAATAAATTTTCAAAATTAAATAGAAAGAATGAGAAAAAGCAGTTAAGTCAAAAGGAGGATCATGTCTGAAGCCATTATTAAGGTTATGAAACTTTAGAGAGATAGAGAGATTAGAATTTAGGAAAAGTTTGAGAGAGAGTAACATAAAATTAAGGTAGGAAAGAAGGAGACCATACAAGACTCAGTAAATTTGGTGACCATTAATTCCATCTTTAATTGTCCATGTCAATCCTGGTTTACACCTGTTATCTTAGCATAACTCTTTAAAGGTGTTATTTTTTATTCTAAAAAGTGTCTTGGTTTGTAAAACTTTTTTTTTTGGTCTTATGGTCACAGATTTATTCTGGTATTTTTAAGTGTATAAGGGCCCATAGTGATGAATGATTTTAATATTATTTCACAAAAGACTAATAAAACATAAGGTTTTCAGAATCCTGGCCAATGTCCAGTAGCTAATTAGTAGAGTTTAATAACCAACATATCTTTTCTCAATGAAGAAATATCTTGCTTCTGACCTTAATACTTCACTGAAACTCCCAAGTTCACAATGACATTCCTGTCATTAAATCCATTGATCCCTTTTATTGGGATTTTTATTGAAATCTGGATAGCATGTGACATTTTGGTTCATCCTAGACTTCATAGTCACCTGTACTTTACTTCCATCTTCCACATTGTTGGGTTCCACAGTGTTGATAATGAGAAGAGCAAAAAGTAACAATTGTGGGACACAAAGGGATGTCCATGAGATAAGAGGAAAAGAATGATATAGTGTGTGGGTGAGGAAGTTAAACGAGGTGGGCTTCTAACAAGTATGCTTAATGCTAATGTGGAAAAAAGGACTGAGAAGTGTCCATTGTGTTTAGTAGACATGACCCAATATTCCATCTAGAGAAGATTTAGTGCAGTCAGGCAGAGAGGTAATTCTGATTTCTGTGTATTGAAGAATGGATGGATGTTGAGCATATAAAGGCCACAAAACAGAAGAACTCTCAAAAGCAATTGGCTGTATGGGAAAGTAAAAAGGTAAGTCATGGGAGAGTAAGTATTGAAAGAGGGAAGATAAAAGGAAAAGGTCCAAAGATAGATAATTTTCTCAATTCAGTGTTTAGATGCTGATGTAAGTTCTATCTTATACCATTTATTTTCTCTGTAAAATAGACACCACTTCTGATTGAGATAAGCAAGGAAAAAGGGTCCATAATTCAGAGTTGATTTGAAATAGTGATTCCAAGGGATAGAAAGGATGGCAATAGAAATGTATTAGAATTATCAGTTGCCAGTGATCATGAGTTTACAGTGTTCCACATCTATCCAGGGTTGCCCTAAAATGTAGCAGTTTAGAGAATAGGTGAAAAAGTGATGCGTTGTGGAAAAGCAATCCAAGGTTAGTATTTTGCCAGTTAGTTGCCTAACATCAGCTTTTCATATCTTTTTTTAAAAATCTTTTCATGTCTTTACCTTAAAACTTGATGTTAGGGGAAAAAAGAAATAAGAGGGTCTTTATTCTAATCTGTATCTTTTCCTATGGCTGACTTAGTATCTCAGATCCCTAGGACCTACATTGCATAATGAATCATTAATTCAAATTATTTGTCATGAACTCATTTTCTATAAAATTAAAACATTTATAAGTAAGGATATTGTTAGAGCATTATGTGTATGTAGTAATTCAGCAACATATTTCTCAACCTTTCAAATGAGAGTCTTTGGTTAAGATATTATGTTTATGTGTTTGTGTTTCTAAGATATAGGAATAATTTGCAAGCAATTGATATCAAGCTTCTATCATTCAATTTTCTAAAATACACCAACCAGTTGGTATTTTTTCTTTTATATTACTGAGAAAAATACCTGTCCATATTCAGTCACATTTTGTATGTTATTCAGCCTGTGACTGCGAGGTTAGGTAGCTGAAATTGAAAAGGAAGACAAGTTTATTGGATGAGTGGAGAGCCTATGCTATTAGCCAGCAATCAGCTAGTGGGGCAACATCAAGAGTGTTGGAAGGAATAGGGATGAAGAATGACAAACATGGGTTAAGATATTTAAGAAATGGAAGAGTAAATAGCCAATAAAGTAAGGAAGAAACCAGATATCATAGGGCTAATGGGAATTTTTTTTAATGATAAGAAATGCTTTGTAAGTCTCAAAAGGGAGCTAGGAGGAAAATGCTAAACTTCTTTTTCCTAACACACTTGAGGCATGAGAAGAATATGAGCCCTTCTCTTGAGAGGGCTGCAGGGGCAGCAATTTCACCCATTGTAGTCAGGTTTTATTTCAGGGAAGTATGGGAAATCTTTAAACAAGAAATTAAATATTTTCAAATATCTGTACTTTCAAATTACAGAGCAAGAATTTCACGAAATTTGCATGGAAGGAAAAAGATGGAGAATTTTCAGATGAGGGGACATGTTCAGAGTTATGTAGGGAATTAGCCTACTGTGATAATGAACTTATGGGTTAGAAGACATGTCTGTTGAGTCCTCAGTGCCTGGTACAATGTCTAGCATAAAATTGGTGCTTATAAATATTTGTTGATAACAATCAAATAAATAAAAAACAATGAAATTTACCTTTATAATGTTGTGACTGCCAACTATTAAAAACCCAGCAACAAACACTTTGAAATAATTAAGTAAATAATGGTTCTTGTCTACCATTTATAATGAGTTTATCCTTTATAGCAAACTAAATGGTTTCTCCAATTTGAGCAACACTTAAATTATGTTTAGATTTTGGAGGGGAGTCTTCATTTTTAGAATTTATGCAAGCTAGTTGATATGAAATTAGCCCTAGTTTCTGAATACAATACTCACGTGTTGACATAAATGATGTGAGAAACCTGCATCTGAGACTGAGGAGGTCAATTTACTCACACAAATAACTCCTGGCCAAAAACAAAACAAAACAAAATAGAACAAAACAAATACCTCTATTTAATAAAATCTTAACCATCATTAAAGGAAGGTGGTCTCATCTTCCCTTTACTTGATCAATTAAAATGTGTTATGGCCATTGTGGAGTACTGGAATTCTTTCAGATAGTGTGCACTCATCATATAGGCATAGACAACCATTAACTATAATTGTGGTAGCGTTATGTATAGCAAAACAATAAATATTTAAACTCCTACATATGCAGACAGAAGCCTGTACAAAACACAGAAAGTATCTCTATGTCATTATTCCAGATTAGGGATAAGTCAAATGATGACTCATTTAATATTAATAATGACTATAGATGCCAAAAAATGAATATTTAATGCCCTGTCAAACCTATTGTTTCATCTTAAACTTTGTTGACAGCATCATTTTGAAATTCACTCTCCTATAGCCAGCCTCCATGTTCATTTTATCTTTATTTTCTAATTTATAGTCAACATATGTAATTATTAACAGTAACTTCATAGGAATTTTATTAAATCCCTTCACTTACAGAAGAGGAAACTGAGGAACAGAGAGTAAGATCACAGAGCCAAGAAATAACAAGATTTGAGTCCATACATACTAATTTTCTGTTCAGTGTTTTTGCAGTTCCCCCTCATTTCGATTTGGTTGTATATTGTTGGATTGTGCAAGCTGTTTTATGTAACAAAGATGAAAGAGGCAGGAATCTGTTCTGAAGGTGTTTAAAAGTAAGGAGGGATGAAGTGAGACAATACATGTATTATTAAATTTTGGAATATGATGGCTGTTAAGAATAAAGCAAATACACCCAGAGTTCAAAGTATATGCAATCATGTTAAATTAAGAGTGTCAGTGAGCGCCTGGGTGGCTCAGTGGGCTAAAGCCTCTGCTTTCAGCTCAGGTCATGATCTCAGGGTCCTGAAATCGAGTACCACATCAGGCTCTCTGCTCAGCAGGTTGCCTTCTTCCCTCTCTCTCTGCCTGCCTCTCTGCCTACTTGTGATTTCTCCCTCTCTGTCAAATAAATAAACAAAATCTTAAAAAAAAAAAAAAAAGAATGTCAGGAGGGGCGCCTGGGTGACTCAGTCGGTTAAGCTGCTGCCTTTGGCTCAGGTCATGATCCCAGCGTCTTGGGATTGAGTCCCGCATTGGGCTCCCTGCTCCACGGAGAGCCTCTTATTCCCTCTTCCTCTGCCTGCCACTCTGCCTACTTGTGCTTGCTACCTCTTTCAAAAAAATAAATAAAATCTTTAAAAAAAATGTCAGGAAAGAGGTCAGTGGTTGTGGTTGAAAGCTGCCTTAAATGTTGTATAGTACTTAACCATGAGGAGTGCAGTTTTCAGATAGTGGAGTAATAGGGCCAATAGGAGGAAGGAAGGAAGAGGTTAAGAGTGAGTATTTTGCGGGAACATAAGAACTAGATCATATTGAAGAGTGGAGGAATAGCTTGACATGAGATTGGAAAAAATATACTGGAGCAATATTTGGAAGTTAAAAATATTTGGAATGTATTTAAGATCTAAAATATGACAAATGTGTAGGGTGGTTTCTAGTTGGAACTAAAGGTTTATGAAGTTATTGAATTTATTTAACTGTTCCATGAAAAATGTAATGAAGACTGAATTAGAGTAAACACAGAGAAAATATGGGGAAGATTCAGTTGAAATATGTAAATGAAAATAACTTGAATAGATTGTAAATATTATAGCTATTTTATATATTTCTGGATATTATATATGCCTATCTAGTTATTATTTTATTTATTTTATAATTGGTTCAGAAATCAAAATGATATAGAACATGTATGTCAAGAATTTTCTTTCCTATGTGCCCCTGCCTATCCATTTATCTCTGCACAGATTATCATTTTGATTGATCTCAAGTGAATAATTTGGTGTTTCTACCAATATGTGCAAAAATGACTACATATCCTTATTTTCTTTTTAAAAAAATTTTTAATTTTAATTTAATTTTATTTTTTATTAACATATAATGGATTATTTGCCCCAGGGATATAGGTCTGTGAATCATCAGGCTTACACATTTTACGGCACTCAACATAGCACAAACCCTCCCCAATGTCCATAACCCAGCCACCCTATTCCTACCCCTCCATCCTCAGCAATCATCAGTTTGTTTCATGAGATTAAGTCTCTTATAATTTGTCTCCCTCCTGATCCCATCTTGTTTCATTTTTCCCTCCCTACCCCCCACAGCACCCCACCCTGCCTTTCAAATTCCTCATATCAGAGAGATCATATGATAATTGTTTTTCTCTGATTGACTTATTTCGCTTAGCATAATACTCTCTAGTTCCATCCACATCATTGCAAATGGCAAGATTTCATTTCTCTTGATGGCATAGTATTCCATTGTATACATATACCACATCTTTATCCATTCATCTGTTGACAGACATCTGGGTTCTTTCCATAGTTTGGCTATTGTGGACATTGCTGCTATAAACATTTGGGTGCACGTGCTCCTTCGGATCACTACATTTGTATCTTTAGTGTAAATACCCAATAGTGCGATTGCTGGGTTGTAGGGTAGCTCTATTTTTAACTTTTGAGGAGCCTCCATACTGTTTTCCCAAGTGGCTGCACCAGCTTGCATTCCCACTAACAGTGTAGGAGGGTTCCCCTTACTCCGCATCCTCACCAACATCTGTCATTTCCTGACTTGTTAATTTTCCATTTCTTTGTGTCTCCCTCAATTTCTTTTGTGAGTATTCTATAGTTTTCTGAGTACAGATTCTTTGCCTCTTTGGTTAGATTTATTAGGTATCTTATGGTTTTGGGCACAATTGTAAATGGGATCGACTCCTTAATTTCTTTCTTCTGTCTTGTTGGTGTATAGAAATGCAACTGATTTCTGTGCATTGATTTTATATCCTGCCACTTTACTGAATTCCTGTATGAGTTCTAGCAGTTTTGGGATGGAGTGTTTGGGTTTTCCACATAGAGTATCACGTCACCTTCTAAGAGAGAGAGTTGGACTCCTTCTTTGCTGATTCAGATGCCTTTATTTCTTTTTGTTGTCTGATTGCTGAGGATAGGACTTCTAGTACTATGTTGAATAGCAGTGGTGATAGGGGGCATCTCTGCCATGTTCCTGACCTTAGGGGAAAAGCTCTCAGTTTTTCTCATTGAGAATGATATTCACTGTGGTTTTTCATAAATGGCTTTTATGATATTGAGGTATGTACCCCCTATACCTACACTGTGGAGAATTTTAATCAAGAAAGGATGCTGTACTTTTCCAAATTTTTTTTGGCATCTATTGAGAGTATCATATGGTTCTTGTTCTTTCTTTTATTAATGTATTGTATCACATTGATTGATGTGTGGATATTGAACCAACCTTGCAGCCCAGGAATAAATCTCACTTGGTCATGGTGAATAACCCTTTTAATGTACTGTTGGATCCTATTGGCTAGTATTTTGGTGAGAAATTTTACATCAGTGTTCATCAAGGATATTGGTCTGTAATTCTCCTTTTTTATGGGGTCTTTGGTTTTGGGATCGAGGTAATACTGGCCTCATAAAATGAGTTTGAAAGTTTTCCTTCCATTTCTACTTTTGGAATCATTTCAGGAAGATAGGCATTAATTCTTTGAAGTATTGGTAGAACTCCCCAGGGAAGCCATCTTGCCCTGGGCTCTTGTTTTGGGGAAGATTTTTGATTACTCCTTCAATTTCCTCACTGGTTATGTGTCTGTTCAGGTTTTCTATTTCTTCCTGGTTCAGTTTTGGCAGTTTATGTCTCTAGAAATGTATCCATTTCTTCCAGATTGTCTAAATTGCTGGCATATAGTTGCTTATAATATGTTCCTATAATTGTTTGGATTTCTTTGGTGTTGGTTGTGATCTTGCCTCTTTCATTCATGATTTTATTAATTTGGGTCCTTTCTCTTTTCTTTTGGATAAGTCTGGCCAGGGGTTTATCAATCTTATTAATTCTTTCAAAGAACCACCTCCTAGTTTCATTGTTCTGTCCTACTGTTCTTTTGGTTTCTATTTCATTGATTTCTGCTCTGATCTTTATTATTTTTCTTCTCCTGCTGGGTTTAGGCTTTATTTGTTCTTCTTTCTCCAGATCCTTTAGATGTAGGGTTAGGTTGTGTATTTGAGAGCTTTCTTATTTCTTGAGAATACTTTCTTCTTAGGACCACCTTTGCTGTATCCCAAAGATTTTGAATAGTTGTGTTTTCATTTTCATTTGTTTCCATGAATTTTTTAATTCCTCTTTTAATTCCTTTTTGACCCATTCATTCTTTAGTAGGATGTTCTTTAGCCTCAATGTATTTGAGTTCTTTCCAACTTTCCTCTTGTGATTGAGTTCTTGTTTCAAAGCACTGTGATCCAAAAATATGCAGGGAATGATCCCAATCTTTTGATACCTGTTGAAACCTGATTTGTAACTGAGGATGTGATATATTCTGAAGAATGTTCCATGTGCACTAGAGAAGAATACGTACTCTGTAGCTTTGGGATGGACTGTCCTGAGTATATCTGTGGTGTCCATTGGGTCCAGTGTGTCATTTAAAGCCTTTATTTCCTTATTGATATTTTGCTTAGATGATTTGTCCATTTCAGTGATGGGGGGGTTAAAGTTTCCTACTATTATTGTATTATTGTTGATGTGTTTCTTTGATTTTGTTTAATTAATTGGCCGATATAATTGGCTGTTCCCATGTTAAGGGCATAAATATTTACAATTGTTAGATCTGCATATATCTTTTCAAATTAGTGTTTTTGTTTACTTTGAGTAAATACTTAGTAGTAGAATTACTGGATTGAATGGTAACTCCATTTTTAATTTTAATCTTATTTTTTTAGATAAATAATAACACTGTATGTCATTGTGTGGGTTATTTAACCAGTCCCTTATAAATGTATATATTTTTTCAATATCTAGTATTATTAATCATGCCAAAATAAATAAAACCATACCCCCTCTTGTATGAAAATGTAGCTGTTCCTCCAGAATATTTTTTTCTGAAGTAAAGTTGCTGGGTCAAGAACTGATGGATTTCTAATTTTGGTAGATACTGACAAATTGCTCTCCCTGTTTAACACTTTATACTCTCATGAACAATATGTGAGAGTGTTTCTATCTCCAGCCAGGGGAGTGACAGACTTCTGGATGCTGCAATCTGAGGAGTAAGAAATGTCTTATCAATAAAGCTTTAGGGGTGCCTGGGTGGCTCAGTGGGTTAAAGCCTCTGTCTTCGGATCAGGTCATGATCTCAGGGTCCTGGGATAGAGCCCGTGTCAGGCTGCCTGCTCAGCAGAGAGCCTGCTTCCTCCTCTCTCTCTGCCTGCCTCTCTACCTACTTGTAATCTCTCTCTTTGTCAAATAAATAAATAAAATCTTAAAAAAAAAACCCAAAGCTTTAATTTGCATATCCCTTATTCTGACTGAGAACAAGTATCTTCTCATATGTCTTAGAAATGACTTGTATTGCTTTTTTGGTGATCTATTGATTCAAGTCCTTTGTTTTTTATTAAATTTTTGTTTCTTCCTTTTAATTTTTTAAAAGCTCTCTCATATCAAGTAGATTATCCATTTGTCTATGATTTGAGATTTAGATATTTGCACCAGTGTATAGTTTGCCTTTGCATCTAAAATACTTTTATGTAATCAACTTCATCAATTTTTTATTGGATTCTAGATTTGTAGTCAGAATTTAAAAAGCTTCCTAGTTTATAATAGAACACTCTAATATTTTATTCTAGTAACTGTGTGTTTAATATTTGAAACTTTGATACATTTGGAATTTATCCTGGTATACTGCATGAAGTATTAATCTAATTTTATAATTTTCCTTTAAGATTACAATTTTCCAACACCACAATAAAGAGTACATTAGTCTACAGCTCTGAGTTGTCACTTTATAACATACCAAGTTCTTATGTATATTTGGATTTGTTTTGGAATTTTCTGTTCTGCTAAATTGGTTGATTTTTTTTTTTACATGCACCAGGATTATACTGCTTTAATTAAAAGGGCTTTGCAGGGCACCTGGGTGGCTCAGTGGGTTAAAGCCTCTGCTTTCGGCTCAGGTCATGATCTCAGGGTCCTGGGATCGAGGCCCATATCGGGCTCTCTGCTCGGCGGGGAGCCTGCTTCCTCCTCTCTCTCTCTGCCTCTCTGCCTACTTGTGATCTCTCCCTCTCTGTGTCAAATAAAGAAATAAAAAAAAAATCTTAAAAAAAAATAAAAAGGCTTTGCAGTTAGTTTTAATAGGTTCATGGCCTTTTTCCCTCAGTTTTCCTAGATATTCTTGGCTGTTTATGCTATCCATATGAATTTCCAATTGCCTTGTCTAGCTATGGAAAAAGGTTGTTGACATTTTTATTGAAATCACATGTAAGTTATAAATTATAAAGATGGTGTATTTATGATGTTGAATTTTCCATTCCTAGAATACGAAATGCATACAGATTTGTTGGTCTTCTTTTCTGTCCCTCAAAAGTGTTTTAGAATTTTCATCATATAATTATATGTGTTTTATTATGTTTTTTTCCCCACATTTTAACTCTTTGGTTACTCTTGGAAACTGGTTCTTCTTGCCATTGTTTCTTCTAATGAGTTGCTATTTGTTTGCATGAAAACTGTTGGTTTCTTGAATCTTATTCAGCTGTGTTGTCATTTTCATTGTACTAAATTTTCAGTATATAATCATATCAATTGCCAAGTAGTATTAGTTTTAACTCTTCCTTTATAAATCTGATATGTTTTTTCTCTTGTCCAATACATGTCAGATATTGCCAGGACACTGTTAAAATACCAGAGGTGGTGGACATCTTTCTATTTTAACTGGCTTGAGCGGGAATGCCTCCATTGTATCCTCATTGAGATAAGGGACTTTGAGCTCTGAGTAAATATATAAGTGTGTGTACCTGTGTGCCTGTGTGTGTTTCATGCTAACTGTCCTTCAACATAATTCTTACCATTAATATTCAGAATGAACTTTGGATTGTGTCCAGTGCTTTTTCAGCCTCTTTGAAGATGCTTTTAAAATTTTTCTTAGGTCTATTAATACAAATAATTTTATTAATTTATTAATATTGAAAATATATGTACAGTGTGGAATATACATAGCTATGCTTCACTGTTCTTGAATATGCTTCTATATTGTCTACTCATGTTTTAGTTCAGATCAGTACATTGATATTTACAAAGTAGTATCAGTTTATTTGGTTTTCTTTATAAATGCTTCATTATTCTTTCTTTCCAATGTTTCACTTGCTTCCCAAATGTCATTTCTGAATTTTTTTTCTTCTATATGCTGTAGGGACAGTAAACATTAAATTAATTATTTGTTAATGGTTTTGCTGAATTCTTTAATGAAAGTTTCTGAGCCTGTGGCATTGGTTGGGGGAGAGTCTTGTACTTTTTAAAACATATTTTTCATGGAAATTAGAGAAGTTTTGATAAAATTTATTTTTCTTGAAATCAACATTTCCTTGTGTTTTAACATTTTATTTATATAAAGTTGTATATGTGAACACATTATTATATATCACTTTTTCTTATGTATCTTTATGTTTTGTTTATTAAAATTTTCTCGATTATGCAAACTTCTGTTAAATATTTTTAATTATTTTTAAAGAGCCAAGCTTTTTGTTACTTTGTGTTATTTTGTTCTAGTGAATTTTTTCATCAACAAAATTCTACTTTTATCTTCATAGAGTTCTTTCTCTTGTTCTCTTCTGGCACAAATTATAATTCTTTTTCTATCTTTTATAGTTTGATATTTGCCATATTTCATTTAATTTTTTAAAAAAATATTTGAGGAAAGTTGACATATTTCATTTCATTTTTTAAGTTACAAATTTTCTTCTGTGTACCCTTTTAGCTCAGAATATTGATTCCATAGATCTGTAAATGTTCAATTTTCATTATAGTTGATAGAAATACTGCAAAATATTTGTTTTAATGATACTTGTATTTAGTCATACATTTGTGTGTCAAGAACATTGGAAGGTTTTAGTTTTTGCTTCATTATTTATCTAAAGCTTTCTGGTAGAAACATCTCTTAGAATACATCTTTGAATATTTACTTCAATTTTTTCTCACAAGAGATTTTGTTTTGTATGGAGTTTCTATGTTTTATTTGGGCTGTGAATTTAAGCAAAATATATTTCTAACATCACCTTGTCATATAGCCTTGATAAGTTAGTGATCTCTGCATCTCAATTTCCTCATCTGCTAACTGGAAATATTACTAGTAACTATCATAAAGGTTAAATGAGACATACATACATACACACATTTACGTGTATGTATTCTCTATCTATCCATTCATTTGTGTATCTTTCTATTAGATATCTTTGAAAAATATCTGGCACTTATCAATCACCAGATAAATGGCCCCAATTATGGTAGCAGCTATTATCATCATCAACAGCATCATTATTGTGTTGTCTGTATATTAATTAAAATGTTTTGGGGAATGCCTGGATGGCTCAGTTGGTTAAGTGTCTGACTTTTGGTTTTGGCTCAGGTCCTGATCCCAGGATTGAGAGATCGTGTCCGTGTCAGGCTCCAGGCTCAGTGTGGAGTCTGCTTGGGATTTTTCTCTCTCCCTCTCCCTCTGCCCCACCCCGCCCCCCATCACTCATGCTAAATAAATAAATAAATAAATAAATAAATAAATAAATAAATAAATAAGATCTTTGGTAAAATGTTTTTGCTAGTGTTTATTTCCTATGCTTTTGGACTTGGACACCTCAATTATTTAAAAAAAATGATCAAACTGCTTGAGTTAATTTTACTATGATCTATTTTTTTAACTGAGATTTCACATTTTCAAAAATTCTTTAGTCATCTGAGCATTTGAATTTCGCATTTAGAATTTTAAAGACGTTTTCAATTTTATATTTTTATTCTTACAAAACAGTACTGTAAAGAAATACAAGTCACACTTTTCTTCTGAAATTTTATGTTTTTAAGATATAAGTAACTAAGTTGTTTTAATCTCCTCCTGCCAAACTGTCATGGTGCATGAAATCTAGTGTTATAAAATTAACATTTTTCCCAAATGTAAGTTGCTTTGTTTCAAAGAACTATTTGCCTTAGGAGATTGTTTCATAGGTCTAAAACTTAATGTCAGATCAGCTATGTTACTCAGATATATGGCAACATATCAAATATTTCTTCAGACCTTCAGCAAGCCTCCTATTTACAGATGGCTCCCTAGGGATTGGTTCTATGAAGTACTGAATAATCTTCAAAAATATGGCAAAATCACATAGCTACAAAAGTTGAGAAGAAGACTTGGTGAAGAAAAATAACTGAAAAATTTTGGGAGGTAAGAAATTCAGAGGAAGAACACATAACCCCAATACGTGACAGAATGTTTAATTCTGTTTTGGACTGCCTAACTCAGAAATGCATTAAGGGGCAATAAAACTTATCAAAATATAATGAAAGAATGCTTCAATTTTGAAATTGCCTAGATGTATTTATGTTTTGGGAGATAATTTGGGCACAAAAATCAATATCTAAATATCGTAAGCATGATGTGAATGAAACTAAAAAGTCTCTTTATAATGAATTGGTTGTGTATTTTGAAATTACTCTATTATAATCCAAAACCTATTTTTTGAAACTATCACATATTCATAAGGCAGATATAGACATTTAGGTGAAAATACGGAGTATGTAATAAAAGTAAATAAAGATTAAAAAGAGAATGGAAGGAAAGTGACATAGTAATGAAAAAGAAGTTATATTGAGCTAAATTCCACACACTGTCAGAAAAATTAGACTTAAAAGTCAGGATTAAATGAATAACCTTCCACTATTTTGTATAACTTGAGCCATAATGATTAAAACAAAAAAAAATAAAAACAAAAACAAGGAAATATCATTTGTATGTTTTTAAGGTCAACTTGGAAACAAGTACTGAGAAATTCACAAAAACAATTCTAACTTCCAAAAATATCAGCTTAAATGATTTGTGTTCACATCCATTTAAATTCCATGACAAAAATGATGTAGTTGAGAAAACTATCACTCCCAACCATATGATTATAATTATTTCAATGCTTTATTGCTTTTAGGGCCAAGTTTTGGCATGATGTGGATCTCTGAGACTAAAAGATTCGCCCAGATATGTGATGTATACTCTCATGACATTTCTCTAGTTTCTAGGAAAAATGGAGCACCTTAACTGACTTTTTTCCCCTATATTGGCATGATATTTTTAAAGAAATATTGATAATCTGTGTCCAGAAAAGGGTGACCTAGGAGGTAACATTTTGCAATATGAGGAAAAACAGAACAAAAGAAAAGCTTTAGAAATGTCTTAAAGGGGGACATCTGAATTTGGTCTTAATAAATCTCATCAAATAATTTTATATCTCAAGAAGAGAAAGTAGATTTTATATAAATGAGAAGAGATCTTACCTAAATGGGTGAAAAATAGAAAGGAACAAGTTTTAGTTTGATGCAAGGACTAGTAATAAATGTGGGTAAAACAAAGTTTTGAGTTCTCTGCCAACAAAGGGTTCAACCAGATGCAGAGTGAATAAGATTCTTATGTTAGGATGAAAGTTGGAATACATTCTTGTATGAATCGTACATTTATTCATTTTTTTTTCTTTCAACAAATAGCATCTGAATCTGATATCTTGTTTCCCTTCTGCTCTGCTGGTTCTATAATTCTTCTAAACATTTTACATAAAGAAGACAAAGTTGCAGTCTGAATCACAGTAAGAGCAAAGTAATGAAGTAATTATCCATAGCATTTGCTCTAGGTTACTGCTTCTACTTTTTTTAATGTTTTAAATTAATATATGTTTTAAAAAATGTTCCTGGAATAAGAACTCTTGTTTTCCTATTTCATGAGAAGCTTTACAATTCCAAGGGAATTTGGTAATTTTTAAGGAAGCAATAGGATTAACAATATAAGAATCACTTGACTTAAGTTCTTAAATATAGCCGGGGATACCAAAAGACTGTACAAATTCAAACTCTTAAAGAGTATGACCTAAAAATTGAGTAGGTAGATCAATGAGAAATACAATCCCTGAGTTGGTTGAAGGAGATTATTATTACTATCATTATTAATTGTTAGAACACTTAATGTCTTTGAAGTAGTTTTCAATCCTTTATTAGTTTTTTTTCACTCATGACTTCATTTTAAGTGGGTCGTAACCATTATTTCACCAATGAGAAAACCATCACAGAAGAGTCAATGATTTGTTGTATCCTAAGTGAATGAGCCACAGATCGAGACACTGATTTTATTTCCTCTGCTTTTTAAAACCTCATCTTATTTTGGTTGGTTAGACCCACTGGGTATAACTGATAGAAAGGATAATTATTATGTAACATGAGGAAGCTTATTTCAACTAAGAGTGAGTCCACAGAAGGTAATCACTCATGAAGAATTCCTGTAGAACATAGGAATGTTGGACTCACCATTGTATATAAAATTATGGGGGCTCTCACAATCTTTCTGGAAAACATAAATTAACTTTAGAGTTTAGCTTCCTACCCTTCCAAACAGAATTTTGACCAAGTATAGACTCAANCTCTCTCTGCCTGCCTCTCTGCCTCCTTGTGATCTCCCTCCCTCTGTGAAATAAATAAAAATCTTTATAAAAANTGGACTCACCATTGTATATAAAATTATGGGGGCTCTCACAATCTTTCTGGAAAACATAAATTAACTTTAGAGTTTAGCTTCCTACCCTTCCAAACAGAATTTTGACCAAGTATAGACTCAAATTTGGATTATACCTAGATAATAAGGTGTAGAAACCAGAGAGGTGCTAAGTGATTACTGAGCTCTAGGGACTTTTAGGAGATCTATTGATACTTAGATGAACTTTACCTTTTTTTGTGGAAAGTTTGAATTATTCCTACCTGAGTCTAGGTTCACACTCTTAACATCTCTTTTCTTTGTANCCAAGTATAGACTCAAATTTGGATTATACCTAGATAATAAGGTGTAGAAACCAGAGAGGTGCTAAGTGATTACTGAGCTCTAGGGACTTTTAGGAGATCTATTGATACTTAGATGAACTTTACCTTTTTTGTGGAAAGTTTGAGTTATTCCTACCTGAGTCTAGGTTCACACTCTTAACATCTCTTTTCTTTGTTTTTCTTATTTATAAAATTGAGAATGATGGCTGTTCACTATAGTGTTTTTTCTTTGTGACAAATAGATGAAATCATTCACTTCAAGCACTATATAGAGTAGCAAATCCATAGCAATCTTTTAGCAATTANTTTCTTTGTGACAAATAGATGAAATCATTCACTTCAAGCACTATATAGAGTAGCAAATCCATGGCAATCTTTTAGCAATTATAAGGCATTATTTTAATTATTACTTTGTGCCCATTTTTAAAATAGAATTTTTTGTAATANCTATCTGTCAGTCATCTAGCTACACTAGCAATGAAAACTGGTAACATTTTTTTTTTTTTTAAAGATTTTATTTATTTATTTGACACAGAGAGAGAGAGATCACAAGTAGGCAGAGAGGCAGGCAGAGAGACAGGGAGAGGAGGAAGCAGGCTCCCTGCTGAGCAGAGAGCCCGATGTGGGCCTCGATCCCAGGACGCTGAGATCATGACCTGAGCCGAAAGCAGAGGCATTAACCCACTGAGCCACCCAGGCGCCCAATCTTTTAGCAATTATAAGGCATTATTTTAATTATTACTTTGTGTCCATTTTTAAAATAGAATTTTTTGTAATGCATTTTTAGTTGAAACTAGTTTTTCAGTGTAAACAAAATGCTTTATAACCATATGTGGTAGGCAGAATTTCCAAAATAGCCCCTCAAAGTTGTATAGACATTACCTTCAAAATTTGTAAATACAGGAGTTATCAGTCCTGTGATCATGTTATATTATGTGGCTTAGCTGACTTTAAAATAAGGCAATTATTTTGGATTATCTGGGCAAGCCAAATGTAATCACAGGAACGCTCAAAAGCAGAGAGCTTCCTCTGGCTAATATCAGAAAAAGTCAGAAAAATTTGAGGTGTGAATAGAACTCAGTGTGCCCTTGCACTTTGAAGATGAAAAAGCTGTGTGTGAAGAAAGGTGAGCATAGTCTAGGGACAGAAAGCAGATGCTAGCTGACTACCAGCACACAAACAGGAACCTCAGTCCTCCAACTGCAAGGAAACTAAATTCTACCAATAACCTGAATAAATTTAGAAATGGCCTTTCTGGAGCCTTCAGATAGCAACCTCATTCAATCATACCGATTTCCATCTTGTAATACCTGGAACAGATTACCCAGTTGAGCCCATCCAGACTTCTAGCCTGAAGAAAATGTGAGAAAATAAATGTGTCATCTTAAATTGCTCAGTTTGTGCCAATATGTTACACAGAAACTGAAATAAAACACATCATGCTATGTTTATTGTAATAATATACAACTTTCTGACACCAAAAAACCCCCAGTCAATAGATTCAATATAAATATTTTGTTCACTAATTGGATGTGAATAACATCCATCTAAGTTTAATAATACTAGATTTTATTTTATTTTTATTAATATTATTTTTATATAAAGACTTTATTTATTTATTTGACAGAAACAGACACAGCAAGAGAGGGAACAAAAGCAGGGGGAATGGAAGAGGGAGAAGCAGGTTTCCTGCCAAGCAGGGAGCCTGATGTGGGGTTGGATTCCAGGACCCTGGGATCATGACCTGAGCCGAAGGCAGATGCTTAACAACTGAGCCACCCCGGTGCCCCTAATAATACTAGATTTTAGAGTGCAAAGAGACTTTAAGGAACATATAGTCTAGGATGATGAAAATGTAACCACAAAGAATAAATAATTTGCCTTGGCTTTATGATTTCCATCTGTGGGACCTATAACCATAAGCTGCTAAAGAGTTATTAAGAGGGGTCTGCAACATAAGTCTATCAAATATCATTAATAACTGAAATAATTACATTCTGTAGCTGTTTATAGATATTCTTTCTATTATTCATATACAATTTGCCAAGTGAGTTAATTGTATGTTTTCATCAATCATATTCTTGCTCAACCTCTGCTGAATGTGCACAGCGTACATGTGGGGTTAAAGGTCACAGCTATACACTTAAGCCCTGATCTATACCACATAATGACTGGTCATTTAATGGTGTGATTAGAATTCTAGCTCTCTTAACTCCACAGTCCCGTATATTATACTGTACTCCACGGCAGAATCTCTTTTGATTCACATTCTATATTACAGAGCAGGAGTGATGTCTGCTTGATTATTTTTGCACTTTGTTAATGAAACATTGTGATTGATTAGCAACACCCTATCCCTCTTCTTAGAGATGTTATTAATTATGGTCAAAACAAAAACTATACCAGACAAAATTAAATAGCAAATGAAGACTTTAAGACAAATGAAATTTAGAAGGAGATTGAACTCAACTCCACTGAACCAAAGGGCTGGAGAGTTTGAAAAGATGGGCTGTGGGAATTGTAGACCATTTGCATTTGTCTTATTGGCTTTATTCAAAGAAAATATAAACTTTTCATAGCTTTATGATAGGAAGTAGTTGTACAGTTTGGAGCAAGGCACCCTCAGAATTTATATTTCTATCCTCCCACAGAGACTGGGAGACAGGGACACTATCTTCCTTGATGAGTACATTTCCAAGGGATGCCTCCTAGGTCCTTGAGAAAGGTATTGCTAGATTGTAAAATTGTCAAGCGGCTCCCAAAAATACTTATATATTAAAAGGGCAGAGAAAGAATTTTCCAGTTTTTGAAATTAATGTTCTAAGTAACATGAGGCAACTTGTCAGTAAGAAGACTGTCTGCAGTTTGATCAAGCTGTGATGAACATTAAGACCATCCTGATCAATGCTATCATGTTTAACCCACTCTGCCTTTTCAAAATACTTAATTTCTCAAAGAATACTTATAGATAGATGATAAATGATGATAGCTAGCTAGCTAGCTAGCTAGCTAGCTAGCCAGCCAGATAGATAGATGTAGTTTTGCATGGACCAAATCAGACAGGCAATGCAAATTTTAATAATAGACAAAATAGTGGAACATCATGTTAATAATAATTTTAAAGCCTTTTAATTTGGAATCAGTCAATATATTTTGCAAATGCTTTCTTTATAAGAATTATAGTAAGACAAAAAACACAAAAACTTTGTCCTTATAACAAGGTTTGTTTGTTTGTTTCTAGAATAGTGTGCTTTAATTCTTTTCTTTTTCCTTTTGTTGTTGTTTTTCTTTTGTTTTGTCTGCTCAGTATTTAAAAATAAGACATGGGATATTTTTATATTTGCTCCATGGTAAGATTATAGAAAGGAAATCCCATATTCACTGAATTTCATTCTTATCATTATCATCAAATGTTTTAAATATTAGTTTTGGATACTTTACGGAATACTGTTTTTACTGACTTGAGTTTTCTGAATTTTAAACACAAGAGCCTTAAAATCGAAAGATCCAAAATGAACCACATGAGGGGAGGCAATAGAATCAAATACAACACAGAAAGCTATACTTGAGGAATGATGAACTCCAGAGATACTGAGTAAAAATTTGAACAATTGTCTCTCCTCAGTCCAAATTATTCAATTAATTACTTCCCAATCTTTGCCATAAACTTCTAATTTGAATCACCAGATAAAATGGCAAAGACATTTGTTTTCAGTCCCAGTATTTCTGCTTATAAGCTAACATTGAATCATTAGACCACGTTAGACCTTAGGTTCTTTGTAACATGGGAATAATAATAATTATATCATGTTTGTCTTGATGATTGAACGAGGTCATATTTTCCTTTGCTTGGAATTATGCAAGAATATATTAAGGATTAATTGTTAACAGTTATTATTTGAAAACCTTACAAGTGTGGCTTTTAATGAATAATCATAGAGTAGTCATAGACTCTTAACCAAAGTGAATATCCTCTTTATAACTTCCCTTGCTGGCATCCTCCTCCTCCCAAATACTCCCAGTCTCTGCTAGAACACCTTCAGGACAACGATGTCCACTATTTCACAAGACTGTGCATTCCATTCTAACTCTAGTTTCCAAAAATTGTTTCTTAAAATCTGCCTGCCTGTCATAGTTACAAGTTTCATTTCTTGCTCTGGGTCTATAAAAAGCAGATACAGAGTAGGTTAATTTGAAATATATTTGCATTGTTTGACAAATTCATGTTTATAAACATAAACTCAGTTTTGAATTACTATGTTAGATAACAAAATTTTTAAAAACCAAACTTCATATTGAAACTTTGCTTGTCACCTTAATATTCAGCATAGTGATGTTTAGCCACAGAATGTCACCCCAGATTCACTAAGGTGGTTGGCAAGTCCTGCAGTGATGATTGGATGTTGATGCGTCAGATCCCCAAGCAGCAAGAATTTTATTTTAGAGATATGACAGAAAGTGATGAATGTCAAAATGTTACAAAGGCAATGTCATTGTTCCATCTGGCTCAGGAGAGATGCTTTCAGAATCCCAGCAGCACCAGTTCTGTTCCTATTCAGCCACCACCTACCAACTTTTGACTTGGACAGTGGGAATAACAGAATCATCTAAAACTTGTGGTTCTAGGATTTTCTTTTTTTTTTTTTTAAGATTTTATTTATTTATTTGACAGAGAGAGAGATTATAAGTAGGCAGAGAGGCAGGCAGAGAGAGGAGGAAGCAGGCTCCCTGCTGAGCAGGGAGACTGATGCGGGGCTCGATCCCAGGACCCTGAGATCATGACCTGAGCTGAAGGCAGAGCTTTAACCTGCTGAGCCATCCAGGCGCCCCTGGTTCTAGGATTTTCTGAAAGACAGCAAGAAATTAAGCTCTTAGAATCATCATGCGCTTTGTGTCTAGAAAAAAAACTGCAAGATTGTTTACTTCGCTAAACTTGCAGTTGCTAAAATGAACATACTTGATAGGCTTCAAATAGTGAAGAAACTCATACAGAATGAGAGATTTAACTTTGATGACTTTGCCTGTATTTTTCACTTCATCCCGTCTTTGTGACCTTGATAATCCACAGATATTTTTTTTTATTAAAATAACTTTGGTAACATTTTCTTAAAAATGTAGAACTTTGTCTGTTCAACTGGGGACCTGGTTGGTCCACTTCATTAAGCATCCAACCCTTGGTTTCAGCTCAGATCATGATCTCAGGGTCCTGGGACTGATTGATCCCTGCATCAGGCTGTATGCTCAGTATGCATTCTGCTTGAGATCATCTCTCCCTCTCCTTCTGCCCCTCCTGCTCATGCATATGCTCTCTCTCTCTGTAAAATAAATAAATAAATAAATAAATAAATAAATAAATAAATTGTTTTAAAAGAACTTCATCTGTTCAAGATGATCTCACTTGGTTGACCTTTATACATAGCATCCTCATCCCCTAAATCTTAATAATCACTTCCCTGTACCGCCCTGATTTCCTCTCCAAGCAACCATCCCAGGCTGTCTGTGCTGGTGTCTTTGGTGCATTTGGCACCCTGTTGATTATATTTTTGTATCCAATAGAGGTCCTTAACAACATTTATAACAAATGTGATGATATTCATTCCTTTCTCTCCCACTAAACTTCAGTCTTTGGAAGTTTGGACTTATAACCTCCATGTGATGTTTTTAATCCATTGGATCTTCAGTGCTTACCACAGTGTGTGGTGTGTAAATAAATATATCTGCCTATACCCAGACTCTATTTTTCCACAGGAAGAAATATCACTGTGTTACATGAATCTATGAATTGTGTACTGTTTTCAGGGCTCACATTAACTGAGTACTCATTGTGTGGCAAGCCTGTGCTACGACATACTTAATTTCCTGCCCTTTATATCCTAGGAGTTTAGAAATTAAGTTCTAGAATCTGGATCTAGTCCTGTTTTTACCACTTGCAAAATGTACATTCTTGAACAAATTATTGCACCATCAAGTTCTTCAGGTTCCTCATCTGGAAAATGGAGATAATGTTAACTAAATCACACAATTATTTTAAAACTTAAGTAGCACACATAAATTACAGTAAGGCAATACTGACACTTAACAAATGTTAGGTTTTTTAAAAAATATTATTGTTCATAAACCTAATATGTGAAGGACACTGTGATGTAGATCCTGGGTACACAAGAATAATAATGCATACTCTCAGATTTGATTTACAATATAGCTAAATAAAAATAAAATATAATGAAAGTGTTTTATGTACTGAAAGAAAAATATATACAAAGGATCATGGAGAACAAAGAAAAAAAATTAAGGACCTAGTTTTACATGGGAATTTCTCATTTTTTGTTGCCTTTCACATCCCCTTTTTAAAATTAACTTTTTAAATTGAAATATGACATATCTACAGAAAAGTGATAGAATGATAAAGATGCAGCTCAGGAGTTTTGACAAAATGAAATCTCAAATGTAACTACCACCCACCTGCAGAAAGAGAAGCCATCAGCACTCCAGAAGCTCCCTCAAAGGTAACCACTAAGGTGACATCTATTACCTTAGATTAGATTTCACTCTTTCTTAACTCAAAAAAATGCAGTTGACCAACATGGATTCTTTTTTCCTGGTTTACTATTGCATTTAAAATTGCATTTTAAAATTAATTAATATTAATCTATGTGACAGCTGTTTGTTCATTCTCATTGCTGAATGGTGTTCCATTCTGTATTTATTTTACTATTCACTTATCCATTCTGCTGTTGATGGAAATTTGCATTTTTCCCAGTTTGGCTTATTATATGAATAGAGCTGCTATGAAATTCTTGTATGTGTACACATATGAGGACCACATCCATATGTATTTCTGTTGCACAGTCACAGACACACTCAGATTTCACAGGCACGACCAAAGTCTTCCTAAGCAGTTGTCCCAAGTAATATGTTTACCCAAAGAGTGCGAGAATTTTAGGTGCTCTGGTTCTCACCAGCACTCCACGTATTTCATATCACTCTTGAATGTTACTATTCATAAAATATTTAATGAGACTTTACCTCATGAAAAATTTTATCTTTAACTTTAAAAAATATTGTCATTTGTTTTTAATTGTTTATAGCACAGATGTTCATTTCTCAGGACTTGCTCATAATTTTAAACAAAGCCCATCATATGATCTGTGATGTTGATACTTTTAAGAAAGCTTCTTAAATCAACTCCTTTATATCGAGGCATATTAAGCAGTTACATTATGCTTTACTGTTAGGTTGAAAAATTGTAATCTCAAATAATTTGAAAAAGTGAGAGAATATAATTTCTAAATCCCCAGAGGTGAATCGGCCAAACCTGAGTTTGAAATGACAAGCACATCAGTGAATGATAAAAACCAGCTGCCCAACCTTTTAATATGCAAGTCATTCACCAAGATATCAAAACGTGGAAAATATAAAGCTCCTACCAACATTTCTTGTTGAATTAATGCCCAGGTGAGTTCTTCTGAAATAGTGCAGTTGTATCTTAGCAAAAACAAGAAGCAGTAAAGCATCATACTTATTAGGATCCAATTTGCCACAGCAGCGGTCAAGTGCTTCAATTTTTCCCAGTGGTGATGGGAAGGGAAAAGTAGGAATAGAGAAATTTAGATTAAATTCATACTGCAGTGCACACTTGGAATTCAATATTGACAGCTCTAATTATACCTACCTTACCATCACAAGTTTATTAAATGAGAGTAAAGGATTAAAAATTTCTCTACACATTTATACAAACAATATGCAATTTTATTTCCTATTCCAAGTCTCATCTCTCTTCTTTCTTCCTTCAATTTAATGCATTCATGATGGAGATGTTTGGGGTTTTGAAAGGAGAGATTTATTAGTTCTTTAACACATGCACAAACACAGATATGCAAACACGCAATTAGAAATTCATGTTACATTTAGATCTACTATTTGAAATGTGGTCAGCATAAAATGTCAAATTCAGATGTCTATCAGTATTTTTTGAATTTCCAGGAGCTATTCAGTGTAAAAACAACCCATTAGACTTTTAGATTCTAAACACATCTAAATTGTAATTTCTGATAAAATTATTAATTACACAAGAATCATATTTTGTCATCTTGCTTTACTATGTGAAGAATGATATTGTGAATCTACTAATGGATAGAAGAAATTTATCACCACTTCCACCTGTAACAACTCTTCAGTCTTGAAGTTGGCATATATTTTATGGCAATATTTATCTGTTTACCAATAAACCATAACAAGGTTTCTACCTAACATCAGGTATTCCAGAGAACTAATTTCAAAGCAGAAAGATCCTACTACTTAGTAGGACCACAACTGTGGTTTTGGAAAAACGAGAAAAACCCATTAACAGATATAGGCAAATTTTAGTGTAGCAAAAAGAGCAAAGGACTTGTTTTATCCTTAACATTTATATATATATCATTTGTCAGGCATAAAATAAGAAATGTATGTGTGAAATTGCACCATGCTTCTACAAAAGAGTTCAGCATTTTAAGTTAGAAAAAATATTCAAAATTTTAATTAACATAGAAAATGTCTTGTCAAGTTCTGTGGTTTCATTCTTAAAGAAAAAAGAAAGTGTATATGATGAATATCTTTTTTCCTTATGTGATGGACCCAATTAAACAATTTGTTATGCAAGTCATTTAGGGAAACTTTAACCCTTTCAGATAACTTTTATAGATGACTGTTACAGAGTACTTTATAGCTCCTTTACTTCCCTCCAAGGATAAATTCATGATTCATAATATTTAGCTAAAAGCCAAGGGAATAAATTATCATTACAGGAAATTGACCATTACTGTATATACTCAAATATTGTCCAAATTTTACTGTCTTACTGTCTTACTTTTTGTTTCTAATTTGAAGGACAAACAGTAGAGGAATGTTTGTACATGTGTACATGTGTGCACACGTGTTTAGGTGGAGTAGGATAGAAACAAGAAACTACATTTTTGAAAGTCATTTTTCTTATACCAATGGCATCAGACTAGAAAATCTTCACAAACTTCTAAACTCTAACAATCCTCTACGAGAGCTCCTATCATAATTTTATATCCAGTATGAACCATTATTCCTGACCCTAAGGAAATAAGAACTTGCAAATGGTGTTTGATTATCATCATCACAGTAACCTTTTGGTGGCTACGCAATACATTTTAACTCTGAAATTAGATCAACCCAAATGCCAAAATCCTTATTAAGGGATTAGAAGATCTGGGTCTCAAGTGTGGTCTATTAAACCAACCAGCTTTTTGGCCCTTTGTTCTTTGCTTCTGCAACTTATTGTAAGATTGCAGTACTCCAGAATTGTGTGCAATGCCATTTAGAGGGTATAGAGGAAGTAGAGCCTGCAATCTCTGCTATTAAAGATCGTTTTTTCTTTCTTTCTTTCTTTCTTTTTTACTTCAGTAAGTATTAAGTATCATCTCTCTGCAAGACACAGTACTCGGTGGCAGAATTGAAGCAGTGAGTAACACAGAGCCAGTCTCTGCCTCCAAGAGCTTCTGGAAAAGACAGATGCTTAAAGTCATACTTATAACCAATTTTGATTAGTGTTATGATAGAGGAAATACAGAGAGCTTTAGGGACACACATTTCAGGAGACCTAAGTAAGTAGTATAGAAGGTCAGAGAATACCTTCTGGAAGTTGTTAACTTTTGACTGCAGCCTAAAGACTGTAGGTGTCAGTCATGCCAATAGGAGGGAAAAGTCCATTCCAGACAGAAGGGACCATGTAAACAAATTCTAGATGGTAAGAGAGAACATTGATCATTTGAGGAAATAAGTATAGCAGAATGGTGTACAGAGTCTGAGATGAAAAGAGACAAGATTAACACTTTTGAAACAGCAGTGAAAAATCTAAGGTGGCACATACTAGGTATTAATTTGGTCAGTACAACTCCAAACATCAGGAAAGAGTTGGATGTGCTGCTTGCAAAGGGAAGCTTGCCATACTCAATGGAGGAGCATGTTTTTGATTTCCTCAACTCTAGAATAAAAATGAGTTAAAAGGAAAGCAAGGGAGTGCTTCACATGATGAGTATTAAACATAACATGGAAATGTGAAATTTTTATTTTCATTATTTTACATATTACTCAAAAATCAAAGAGTAAGTTGCCTGATTTTTAATAGCAACTTGTCAGAAAAAAGTGTCAAACCATCATTTGCAGTTTCAGCTTTTTCAGATATTAAGATATTTGCATATGTTTATGGGGATGAGCTTGAAAATGCGCAAACAACTCATTTCCCCACAATTCTTTCAAAATTCACAGCACTTATCTTTCTCGCTGTCCTAAAGATTGCCACATCACCCACAATTTCCTTTTGTCTTCATACCAGACATCATTTATTATTGAACACAGCATCTCAACAGGTGTGATAGTACTCCAGGATAAAATAAATAATTATGATTGAGGTGGCGTATTGGAGTAAATGTGTTTATATTTGAAGAGTCAACATATTATTTTTTTTGTTTCTTCTTTATTACCTTTCAGGCCCATAAAACATCTTCCTACTATAGAACGTGGAAAAACATGTAAAAATTAGAAACTTTGGGATACAATATTCCAATAGGTTAAAATCACTTACAATTTTTTTTTTAGAAAATGAATATGATAAATCACTAATGTCCTCATGGAAATAATAAAGATTTTAAGTCCTAGTTCAAATTTATTATTTATGTATTGGATTCAAATCAACATGCAAAAATGCTGCTTAAAGAAACAATGCATTATTTTTTTTAAGATTTTATTTATTTATTTGACATAGAGAGAGAAATCACAAGTAGGCAGAAGGGCAGGCAGAGGGAGAGGGGGAAGCAGACTCCCTGTAGAGCAGGGAGCTTGATGTGGGGCTCGTTCCCAGGACGCTGGGATCATGACCTTAGCCAAAGGCAGAGGCTTAACCCACTGAGCCACCCAGGCACCCCAACAATGTATTACTTGATTGATGTAAAACCAAGGCAGATTTGTTCAGTCTGTCCTATGTACCAGGTTTTGTCACTTTTATTATCTATGCCACCTCTGTGGGTAACATTATCATTATCAATTTTTAAAGTGAAGAAACTGGCTTCAAAGACAAGAAAAATGTCAAGGCCATGGTGCTGAAGCTATATGAAGAGTGGTGAGGGATGAAGTGAGTCTCCCATTTGCAGGGCAACGGTGTAAATGTAAGATGGTCACTAATTTATAAACTAAGTTTATACACTTCGAATTGCAATTCAAAGTGAAGTGCAATCAGATCTCAGAAGAACAAGAGATGAGAGACAGTAGGAGTAAATAGTCAGAGAAGTTGCAGTTGGAGAGCAAGGAGGAAAACCAGCATACCATTCTGTCATGGAAGCCATGGCATAGCTGTGCAAAGGCCCCTCAATTCCCCCTTGTTACTGGCCTTCTTATATTCCTGGGAAGCTTAACTGTCCAACATTCCCTGTTGCTAGAGGTGGACATAAGGTATATTACTGTCTAGTATAGTTCAGATAAAAATACATGGATAAGATGAAACCTCCCAAATTTAAAGGAGAATTTATTCACATAAGAGAATTTTTATCCTCATTTGTCTCCTAATTGAGAAGGGAACATGGTACTGAAGATGCAGTATCCATCTTGAAACCAGTGAAACCGTAGGAAGGCAACTATAGGCATACATATTTAAGGGATTCAGTGGAAAGGCAGAATGAATTTCTAGGCCATCTCTTGACTATCTATCTAAGATTTCTTTTTTTTTTTTTTAAGATTTTATTTATTTATTTCACAGAGGGAGAGAGATCACAAGGAGGCAGAGAGGCAGGCAGAGAGAGAGAGGGAGAAGCAGGCTCCTCGCTGAGCAGGGAGCCAGATGTGGGCCTCGATCCCAGGACTCTGAGATCATGACCTGAGCTGAAAGCAGAGGCTTTAACCCACTGAGCCACCCAGGCGCCCTTAAGATTTCTTTTTTGAGTGGAATAAATTCAGGACTTACTTATTTAAATTAATTGTCATTGAGTTAGCCATAACCTTTGTAAATGCATTTACCATTGATAAAAAAAATTAACAGATTAAAGATTAGTGGTGAAAACTAATAACATTTATTATTAAAATAATATAATTAAATAATTAAAATATAATTATATTTATATTTTTAAAATATATTTTAAAATATAGTTATGTATAATTAAAATATGATTAAATAATAATTAAATAATTATTAAAACTAATAATATTTGTCAACATTGAAATCAATATTTATCAACTAGGTGTTTATCAAACACCTAGCATGGGCTAATAAGTATGAACATTATTTGTATGTGCTACTTCTTTAAATCCTTTTAATTTCTTTAAAGCCTATGATGAAATAATTATTAGCAAAGCCATGATGAAACTCAGAGAAATTAATTAACTTGTCCAAATTACCAAAACTTGTCAAAATTAGTTTATATAATTCCCTGTCAGACCTGAGAGAACACAATCTAATTGACTAGGCACAGTGCTTCAAGAGAAACAGAGACGAAGAGAGAACAGAGTAGAGGGAGGAAGGAGAGAAACAAGAAGGAATGGATTTGAATATGCCGGAATGTGGATAGAAGCCAAGAAGATGGGAAACGAGAAAAGGCCACCATTATATTAGGCAGTAAGTTAGTGTAACAGACTAAACATGTTGTCCTCTCAAAATTTGTCTAGTGAAAGCTAGTCTTCAATGTGATGGTATTAGGAGGTGGGGCCTTTAGGAGATATTTAGATTAGGTGAAATTTAAAGGGTGGAGCCCTCGTGAATGGGATTAGAGCCCTGTAGGAGTCAGGGGAGAGATTGCTTCCTCTCACTATCTGCAATGTGAAGATAGAGAAGCTGTCAGTTTGTAACCCAGAAAAGGGTTCTCATCAGAACTCCATTCTACTATTGTAGATCCTTTGGGGGGTAGAAATTAAACAGTTTTACAAAATTGAATTTTCTCATTCATACATCCCTGTGGCTCTGTTTATTCAGATTTCTTAATGTCTATCAATAAATTTATAGTATTACCTATAAGATGATTGCACATTTCTTATTTAGTTTGCATCTCATACATATAGGTATGCTGCTTTTGTAAGCATGATCCATTATGTTTAATATGATATTTTTAATTTTTGTTTCTTTTGAATAAGCAAAATATTGATTTTTAATGTGAAAATTAATATATAGCTTGCTATACTCTACTGAAAAATATTTTTTAATATTCAACCATAATCATTACTATGCAAACTTTGCACAAATTTTTTGCCTTTGACATTGTAAATCAACATTGAATATCTGCTGTTGCACATTAATTATCTCTTTTAGTTTAAAAAACACAACTTGTAAGTATGATCATCCTCATTTTATAGATAAGAACACTGAGCCACATTGGGGCACCTGGGGGATTCAGTCAGCGTCTGACTCTTGATTTCAGTTCAGGTCATGATCTCAGGGTCCTGGGATCCAGCCCCACATCCAGCTCTGTGCTCAGCATGGAGTCTGCTTGCCCCTCTCCCTATGCTCCTCTCCTGGATCACACTCTCTCTCTCCCTCCCTCAATAAATAAATAAGTAAAA
>LNAC01000287.1:2247458-2261949 GCA_002007465.1 Ailurus styani | reverse complement strand
ATATATATATATATATATATATCCCTGAAATAGCTGTGATTCCAGAAAAGAAGAGACAAGTTCAGGTTTGCTGACTATCAAATACAATTGGGAGGCAGGAATCAAATAAGAAACATCTCAAAAAGAGCAAGGATTGTTTCCTTATAGTGTTTGACAATGGGCAAGTGCCTACTAAGAGAAATGTGTAGAAGAAATTAATCATAAGGGCAGAGACCTTTGCCAAATAATTTGAAACCATGACATTTGGGGGTTCTTTCATGGGCTGGAGGACTTTAACTGAGATGTCACATCATTTTATGATCATCTTGATTAGCAGACATAAACCAAGAAAGAAAAGTCCTAACAGCAATTGTAACCTAGCAATTCCTCAGACTGGGGACTCTAATGAGTGCTTTGTGGGGTTTTTAGAAGACAGTGTGGCAGCTCTCATCAGTTCACTGTACATGCAATTCACCGCCAACCAGACAGTGGGGGAAGCTGCACAATTGTTTACTAGAGCAGAAAAGAGAAATTATTTTCTCACATATTTCCTCTTCATGTGAGATGGCAAAAGCATGTGACCATTCCAAAAGAAAAAGGATTTTTAGTTGTTTCTCTTTTCTCTCCTATGAAGGAAGCATGAGTATCAGGAATCCAAACGAATCCAGAGCCAGATCATTTACAGTTATTTCCAAGATGTTTTCTGTCTATATGCAAATAAAGGTGTGTCTTAGGTTCTAGGAATTCACATTTTTGCTTGCCATAATCATATCCATATAGGCATAGAGCCTAGTTTCATCCAATCAGGACTTGGTGTCTGACAAAGGCTACAAGCTTCACCTTGTAGGAAGACATGGTTATTATTTCTCAAATGTTAGGATTATAAACTAAAGGTACCCATTTTTCTTCATAATCTAACATGGCCCTGAGATTCTCCATGAGCCCTTCCTCTCAGCCCCCAGATCTGTATTGTAAAGGAGAACTGAAGTTTATAACCTTAGTCCTGAACTCTCCTCTTTGATCCAAATGTTTCCAAGTTCCTCTCATCCTCCAGTTCTGGCTGTGCTTTCTCACTATCTCCATTCTGACTTTATTCTTCCAATTTCACCCTCTGAACAAAGTTCCTACCTTGTGTCTTATTTCCTTTCAACGGAGATTCTGATTCTCCATCTTGGCTGCCCTCCCTCAAGAAACACCCCTTTCAAACGTCTTTGCTTCAGACCTTCCTGTTCGAGGTTTATTGTTGCCCTTTCCTGTCAAAATAAGTTTCAAAAATATATTTATCTGCTTGTTCTGATCTTTTCTGAAAGTAATGAGTATAATTTATTTATTGTAGCATTTCAAGTGCATAGAAAATTACGTAGACTGAAACAATCGTATTTTTCCAACTTTCTCCCTAGTAATGTTTACTGTTTGGCTTTTTTTTCCTTCTAGCTCCAGCAGATGAGATAGAGTCATTTCTCTGTATGAATTAACTTGCACATACCCACAAGCAAACTCAAACTCTTTAGTCCACTCTGTGAGCCTCTGGTGATTTTCTGATTTATTAACCTCAGATCAACATTTGACTATATAAACATGACTAGTACCATTTGTACACTTTGAAAATTTATTGTGCATCTTCTTTTTTCTTTCTGATAAATATGTGAAAAATTTTAAGGTTCTGTTCCAACATCACTTCCATTTTTAAAATCTAGCCTGTTCTTGGAAAAGACTCTAATCCTTTGGTCAAACAGTCCATCTACTAGAGTTTATTGAGAATGAGCACTAATATGTATGAGATTGTGGAGATCAGGAGAATATTTATGTCTGACCAGCTTGTCGAGACTGGAAGTTTGAGTCATAGCTTTTGGCTCACAGGGTGCCCCTGAGTGCCTGCCTAGGGATATAAATAGCACTGATGGTTCAGCAGTTCTCTATGAAGCACAGTGTTCCTATAAAATTGAAGCTGCATAATTTGGTCAATAAGTCAACAACTTCATTCCAAACCCCCTCCTAATGGTTTAATTTCACCTCTTCTTTTAATAGGTCTACTATATCCTGTTTATCCACTTACTTATTACGAAAGACAATTTGGGAGTTAGTATCTCCCTCGAGCTTTTTCTCCAAGGGTAATTCTGGAGAAGAGCACATTCCTCCTTGCCTTTAAAAAAAAAAAGTCAGAAAATGAGCAATTAGCAACATCAAGTGCCAGCCCTGAGTAGCTTTTATTCTTTGAATAGCCTTTTAGTATTATGTTTGGATCCCCCTGAAAGAATATTGTCCTTTGGTTGGGAAGCTAGCCTGATTTCTGGTTGTTCCTGACTTGGAACATATTCAGAAGTTCTTTCTTAGGCCAACAAAGCATGGTCTCCAGCCTCCCTGGAGACCCTGACCACACCAGGAAGGCTCTCTGCATTTCCTCAGAAGGCATTGTCACTTGTCCTCCACAAAAGCATTTCCAACTGAATCTCCTCTTTGACAGAAAGAAAACAAACTGCAGGGTGAAGTTGTGGTTAAGACTGTGGGCTCCAGAACCAGGTTACCTGGTGTGAATCTGGGCTCCGTGTGACCTTGGGCAAATTAGTTAACCTATTTCTACATTTCCCTTTCCTGTGCTTTAATGGGGATATAATAATAGAACAGCACCTCACAGGGCTGTTCAGAGGATAAAATGAGTTAACATAGATGAAATGTTTGGAATATGGTGGTACATAGCAAGTGTTAATTGTTAGTATTAACTCATATAAAAGAAAATAGAGCATATCAATCGGAAAACCACTCAACTACTGACACCAAACCTACAAACTTACATGTACTTATATCCTTTTCTCTTTCTTTTTCTCCATTCTCTTCAGAGGTTCTTTTAGGTTGCCTCTGGTTAATTCCTCCCCTGTACTTCAGATACACCCCATGGCCCCTTACTTTCTCAGGGACCTAATTCATTATACCCCTCATCCTCTTTCTCACTTCACAATGTGGAGGCCTGGGAGGTCTGAGGAAGGTTGTGGGATATTCCTTCCTTAGGTGATGTTTTATGAGAGTGTTGCGTTATGTGCAGACAAGTCATGTTGGGGATCTTGGAACAGATTTTAGAATTTCAACTTTATGAACTTTCAGTCTTCCAAGACTGTGGATTATAGCTTCTATTTAATAAAGGATATTTGTTTAATTTAAAAAATGTTGGTATTTTTAAAACTGGGACTGAGATTGCATTAAATATATATGTCAATTTAAGGAAGACTATTGTCTTTACAACATTGACAATCCATGAACATGGTATATCCCCCACTTAAATAAGTCTTTAAATTTTTATCTTAATAATGCTTATTTATGTACAAAGAAGCCTTGTACATCTTTGTTGGATGAATTCCTAAGCATTTTATATTTTTGACACAATTTAAATACAGTCTTTTAAATTATATTTTCTACCTTTTCGTTGCTGGCATAGAGAAATTATATTGACTTTGGTAGTTTGTCACAAGGTCCAGCTCAGTATTAGCTCTATTTATTCTAATAATATATTTACTGAATATTTTTTTATTTCTACATAAATCTACATATAATCGTGTCATCGGTTTTATTTCTTCTTCTTCAGAACTTGTACATTTTGTTTCTTTATTTTCCCTCAATACACCAGCTCAAAACTCCAGTGAACTGTTGAATTGAAATGACGACAGTGGGTATATTTGTCCCTTTCCCTACTATTATTTTTCTAATATCATTTTCTCTAATATTATTTTTGGTTAATTCCAAAGAATAATACTAGACTTACAGAGTAATAGAGCTGGAAGAAACTTTGAAGATCATTGTTTGAGATAGCAAGAGGTGAATTGAATTCCTTAATCGTTCAATGAGAGTGAACAGGGATCAGAACCCAGATACTCTCACTTCTAGTTTAGTATTCTTTTCCCTATAGCAAAAAGCATCTCCAGAAAAGGAATAAAATTAAGACGATTTCTTTTTATCTTCTGAAGTTAAGGAATTAAGGAGTGCTTGAAGTTAAAAGTTTTTAAGAGTTGAATAACGTGTGGGCTATGCCATTAACACCTCATTGGCAAGTCCAGCTCATTCCCCTAAAAGCTCCAGGTCTATTTCACCTCCAGAGAGTTTCCAGAGTGGGCAATGGTCCCATTTGATTTGAGAATCTCTGACCTTTCTTCTTGATCCTATGTCAACCTATCCTGGCACCACAAGAATAGTGGTGTGAGCAAAGCTATTTATACACCAACTCTCCTTCAGTCTGATTTCCCATGAGATCAAAGGAAATTATTTTGTCCAGCTTCCTCTTTTCTCTTTGGAATTAAGTTCCTGGCAGAGCATGACCAGTGAAATTTCCACTTGTCCTCTTGTTATTGTCAGCACCTTCAAATCCATGACTTTGCTACTTCTCATAACCAGATTGATGATACCCACTGGGACTTAGTATGTCAATAGTGTAATCAACAGTGTAACTAGTTGATTTCGAGATGCCATTGCAAAAGACAGTTTAAGTATCATACATAGTGCTAGACCTTTAAGAGTTTATAATCTAGTTGCAGAGACAAGATTAACTCACATGAATTAAAGAGCAATAAATGATAATGTATGTATAATATTTATTACTAAATAAATATATAAATACATATATTGGCATACAAATAAATAATCCCAGCCACTGAACAAATTCAGAAGTATTAAATCCTGTGCCCACAGTCCTGACATCTATATTGCAACTGCTCCTACATTCCCACACATGGTTACCCCTCTGTCATCTCAGCTCCACTTACTAGTTCTTTTTCCCCTTCCCCCACCCAAGTCATTAAGGGAAATGTTTGCTCTAGGTATTCTTGTTGGAACTTGGAATGTATTTTACTCTGGGAAACAGTGGTTAGGAATGATGTAAATACTTCAGCCACATTACAGGTTAAATGGGCTATTGTGAATGGACTGTTAACTATTTCTTTAGAAAAGCTGTTCTAAGTACAAAATGACCTGCTTTCAAATGAAGTTTCAGAACACAGACTCTTCTTTAAATTTCAAATACTCAAAACTAAGCCCTCAGGAAGGGTGTCCTCTCAATGTGCCACAATGCTCTCTTTCATCAGCCATGTTAATTGTCTTCTTATTGTATATAAGCAAAAGGATAAATGTGGATGTAATGAGCAATAAAACATGTTCTTTGATTTCATGGAGACTAGCACTCTTCGGGTCCTCCTGCACAAAGACAGGAGACTAAAAGCATTTCTGGAGAACTGAAAGTGGATTGCACATGCTTTGTGTGCAATCACAGCTCTCAAGCCTATAAAATGAATATATTATCTTAGTTTGCACCCTTGGCCCAACCTGAGGAAAAGAGCTTTTAGAATAGATATTGTTCATAATCCTGAGGCTGTTAAATAATACAAGTCAGAACTGAGAAGGACAAATTCGCAGTGTGGTATTTGGCAGTGCTACTGCAATTGTGGTCCGTGGATCAATTGTGTCCACTTCATTTGGGAGGTTGCTGGAAATGCAGATTCTTGGGCTCACCCAGAATCAGAATCTCTGTGGTAAGGCCCAAATATCTGGGCTTTGACAAGTTTCCCAAGTTATTTTATGCACAGCAAAGAGAACTGGTGCTAAGTTTGCCTTCTCTCCACTCTGTGGAACCAGCATCAGTAGTAGCTGCTAGAACGTGTTAAAGTCCCATAGCCCTCAAAGGAGCTTTATCAGGCCATGATGAGTCCAACACTCCCTAGAGCAAAGAGCGTGGCACAAACAGGCACCCAATACTTGAGAAATGAAAAAATGTAGCATAGCTCCCATGTATGTTCTGCTTCTCCTTACACTCTATATACTTCTTGCTATCTGTTTTACCACCCCCAATTCATACGTCGAAATGATGACCCCTAGTACCTCAGAAAGTAACCATATTTGGAGATAAAGTCTTGAAAGCGGTAATTAAGTTAAAATTCAGTCATTAAAGTGGACCCTAATCCAATAGACTGTGTCCTTATAAGAAGAGGACGTTAGGACGTTAGAACATTAGGACAGACACACACAGAGAAAAGACCATGAAAAGACACAGGGAGAAGATTAACAAGGAGACAGGTCTTGGAAGAAACTGACTCTGCTGACACCTCGATCTTTAATTTCTAGCCTTCTAGAACTATGAAAGAATAAACTTGTGTTGTTTGAGCCATCCAGTCTGCGGTTATTCGTTACAGCAGCCCTAGCAAACAAATACATTACATACCTCTGCCTTCACACACCAGGAAAGGTTTATACAGAGCTCTACTCAAAGTAATTGCTAATTCTTATAGAAACACATCTCTGGCCTTTGGGGTGGGGATGGTGCATGAGATTTTCTGTGCTGGGCCATTTGTGCAGAGCACCTCTGCCTGGTGCTGACTCAGGTGAGAATGTGTTCCTCTGGGCTATCATGTCCAACTGGGGAGTAGGGAAGCATCGGCCTAATACTCAAGGTTCCAGAATTTACCATTAACTACACATGTGTCTGAGGGCAAATGCCATCACCCTGGGTCTGTTTTTTCATATGCAAAATGGAAACATTCATGACCTTCATAATGTCAACAGTTCTTTTACAGGGATGTTGAGAAAGTCAAGTGAGGTAACATGAGTGAGAGCATTAAAATGCATTGTTAATGGAAGGTGGGGATGTGGACTATTGTTTTCACTTTATTAATAGAGCTATTATTAGCAAACGTCCTAGCTCTATAGCTTGGGCAGAGCAACAGCTGTGAGCTCACAAAGAAGCATCTGCTTCCCTGAGCTCAGTCACCTGGTAGAATGGAAGGGCCCTCAGATTAAACCCAGCAGCCACACATTGGAAATTTGCCANTTTTCATATGCAAAATGGAAACATTCATGACCTTCATAATGTCAACAGTTCTTTTACAGGGATGTTGAGAAAGTCAAGTGAGGTAACATGAGTGAGAGCATTAAAATGCATTGTTAATGGAAGGTGGGGATGTGGACTATTGTTTTCACTTTATTAATAGAGCTATTATTAGCAAACGTCCTAGCTCTATAGCTTGGGCAGAGCAACAGCTGTGAGCTCACAAAGAAGCATCTGCTTCCCTGAGCTCAGTCACCTGGTAGAATGGAAGGGCCCTCAGATTAAACCCAGCAGCCACACATTGGAAATTTGCCAAAGGATCACGTAAACATGTTTGTATTTCTGTAAGCTGCTTGTCACTGCACACTTTTATCTCGATTGTAGTGTGTGTCCATGTGCATGTGACTGAGTTAACCCATCTGTAATTGGGGCTCCACTTCACCTGTCTCCTTAATTTAAATCACATTCCCTCCTACTCTTATGAAAGAAGGCTTGAATCTTGGATCGTTAAGGGTACAATGTGATTGAAGATAAAGTCCCCTTATTTCTGAGTTTTAGTCATCAGAACAAAGAAATCATATCAAGGACTCTGGTCAGCCAGGAAATGGAGCAGATTGAGTGCTAAATGACACCAGACAAAACAAGGGGATGTTTTGAGAGATCATTGGTGGAGTTTAGACTCAAAGACTTCTATTTAATTCGAACCACATAACAAATGATGGTGATATCATTAAAATAAATATCCCACATGGGCCATCCCTTTCCCTCCCATATCATAGCACTGACATCATTTTTGCATATTCTATCAATGGCATTTTCCATATTCTGCTGAAAGGTCACAATTATGTCAGTAATGAGATGCAGCCCCCAGTCAAGCTGTTCCAAGACACCACCGCCCATTTCCAAAACAATTTTGAGGGCGGCTTCCCAGCAGTATGAATTCCAGAGAGCAGATGTCTCCCTGGGTGTGAGCCACAAGTTAAATTGGGGGAGTCCACCCCAGATCACTGTGATCATAGGAGCTGCAGCCAGGCCACCTAGGAGGACACAGAGTGGCATGCAACCTCCAGGAAGATAGAGAGAATGGGTAGAAGGAAGCTGAAAGGGCCTCAGTGGCCCATCTCTCTCGACCAACCCCTAGAGTCCTTGCTAGTACAGACTTCCTAGTTGTCAAACAAGGAATCCTTAAAACGAGACTGGTAGGCATTATTTGTCTAAATATTAAGAGCTCTTTTAAGTGAAGCAGAATTGGGACAGAGACCTGGCCCTGTTCCTTGCATAGATGTGTGGCTTTAAACAAATTGTCTACCCTCTCTGAGGCTTCATTTCCCCAGCTATAAGATAGGGATGGCAATGATGTCTCCATCCAGGGTTGTGAGGATTACCACATAATGCATGTAAGTCAGCCCTCTATGAATGCTGACTGCTATTATCACCATTAATGGGGATTTTAGGGTTGGGCTAAACTTGAACATCTGTAGCAACAGGGACCTAGCACCCCTCCAGTCCCCTGCTGGGGCTGAAAGAAGGGAGAGTAAAGTGCATTTGACACTTGTTGAATCTGGAGATTTTTAGAACAGAGGGGGAGAGAAGGGCATATTTGTGAGCACGTATGGGAATCCTCAGAGGCTGTGTAATCAGTTTCATGTCTTTATCTCTTTGTAAATGTGGATCTGTGCCTGGGTCCATTCTGAGCTCATTCGCTAAGTCAATAAGATTTATTTTCATTCTCCATTTTGCTGTGACTATATACTTTTATGCTTAGATTAGCAACCCTCTCTTCACTTCCAGTATTTAGTGACTTCTTCACTCCCAGCTGAGTCCGTTAGAAAGAGGTCTGTTAGATCACTACCAGGTTAGTGTGAATTAATGCAACATGTTAGCTCTCCCAAGACAGTTTGTCCTTCAAAAGAGAACGCATGGGAGAGAAGGGATCATTTCATTACTATATCAGGAGAATGATCTAGACATAGACCATCTGGTTTTCAACAGGGCAATTGACAAAACCTCTCACAATATTCATGTGGAAGAGAGGGAGAAACATAGATCAGAAAAGAGTACAGTTCTATTTACAACTTGCTCAATGTCCCTGACCAATGAAGGCTTATTAAAGAAAGAAGGCTCAAGAAGATGGTGTCCCTACAGAAGGTCACAGGGCTCTTTCTAAGGCCACATCCTGGCCAACATTTTTATCAGTGACTTAAAGGAAAACACAGATGGTGTGTTGAACATGTTCACAGATGGCTGGATTTGTGGCTGATATATTTTGATGATCAAGACTATTCCATGCTCTTATTTGACCTAAGAGCATGGCATAATGGACCCAGGTGTTCTCGGTGATGGCCCACCTGCTCCACCCAGGTGATGTGCCGGGCAGTTTGCACATATTGTCTCTACCCCTCCAAAACAGAGACCATTGTCTCCATATTACAAGTAACAAAATCGATGTTCATCATGGTCAAGAAACTTGACTGGATCCTACAGCAAAATGGAAGGACAGAGCTGGAATTGGAATTCAGATCCATGTAACTCCCATGTCATCCATCCATGTCCTGACTCAGTCTAAGGTGAGTTCTACTCTTCCCTTTAAGAGCCAAGTGTACATGGTGTACAGTGGAGGGAAAGGTCATCAAGCACAGTGATTAGCACATAAAGATGCAGAAATATTGTGGGGAGGAAACCAGCAGCAAGTAGGAAGACGGAGAGGGGGAGGGATAGTATCTGCTTTAATCTGGGCTGGTAATCATGACCAGTGGGAAACAGCTGATAATATTTTGTTTGGCAGATGGAGACACACTGGTTCTCTTCAAGTATTTACGGGGCTGTTGCATGGAAGAAATACGAAATGTAAACCAGGGAGATGGATTTTAATTCCGTGTGAACTGGAATTTTCTGAAATAATGAGCATTGTTTGTCCACACAGCAGGCTCCCTCCCAAGGTGCTGCCTTGTCCCTGGACATCCCCCAAGCAAGACCAGGTCACTGCTCACTGGAGGTGATAGGGATGAGCTAGGAGCAGGAGCAGCAGACAGCAGGCCTCTACATTATGAGGGTTGGAGTAGTATTCCAGATCCTTCAGTGTCTAGGGGCGGGGGGACACCTTTGGAGCAGAGAGATTTCTCTCCATCCTGAAGTATACCGCACAGATTTCTGCCTCCTCCATGGACTATGCAAAGATTGTAAGTGTGAGATAGAGACTGCCCTTCCTTATACCAAACACCAGCATAACAGTGGCCTCATTTAGTTCATTGAAGGAAAGGGCTAAAAATTCCCTCAAGCAGGCTTCTGGGGAAAAGAAAACCCTCGAAAGTACAGCAGGGGTGCTTTGGGAAGCACAAAATAGGCTTTGTTCTGCCCCCTCAGGCCTGGGCCAGAAGAGCAGTGAGCAAATGGAAAAACGTCCTGACTGTATTTCTCACCCATGCCATCCTGCACTATTCACAGATTCTTACACAGACTTTCTTGCTGGGACGCTCATGCTCATGAACTTGAGCTATATGGAGATTGTTTTCTCTTTTCATGTTCAAGGCAGTAAACCAGGAAGAGCTTGAGACATCCTCCCGGTAACTGGAATACTAACAATGAAATGCACCAAGAGCACAGCCTGCTTGATTATTTCCTAATTTTCTCTTTATGCTGGTTCCAGCCCGGCGACCCTGCCAGATGCAGAAAGCTTCCTTCATGGCCGCACAAATAGTTTCCATTTCCCCGCTGAGAGCCAGCATCCAAGAGAATCTTCTGATTTGAGACTGAATGAAACAAAAGATGGCCCAGAGCTCGGCTGCAGCCAGGAAACAGAGGCTCACAAGCCAAAAAACGTCTGCAATGTCCCAGAAATCCCCATGAGGCAGAGAGGGCACATTGGCTACTCTAGGCAAGTAAGCATGCTTACAGTCTGCTCAGCCTCCCAGCTACTTCTCTGTCAAAGATTTCTTCAGGCTCTTGGTGAAATTTTGCAAAAATGCTTTCCACATTATATCCCCAATAGTATGCCCTCAGTCTGGCTCTCTTCTCGTTTATTGTTCCAGGACTTCATACATTCATCATCAAGTCATTTGGTTTTTGTTTTACTTCTTTCATTTATTCACTTAGCAAACATATATTGAGCATCTCATTATTCATTCATCTCTTTGTTATTTCTTGAGCACCCATCACTGGCAGGAATGGGGGTGGGTTAAGGAGATGAATACAACATGGTTTCTACTCAGTAGCATTTCCCTCACGCTGAACCCATCACTAAGGGCTCTGCACTTTCTGAGAGCTTTCGGTTACATGCAAAACATTCTCAACTGTGTATTTCCGACTCTGGCTGCTTTCCAGAGTTGCCAGATTTCAACATGCCCGCTAGATTCAGTCTCATCGGGAACGTCCCACTGACAGCTGCACTTCAACATGGTCAGAACTGAACTCATGCCCTACTCCTCTAAGCCTGCTCTTCTTTGTGACTTTCCATGTCTGTTCCATATCTCCGTCTTTGCATTGCATGGGCTCAGGCTCAGTTGAAGTTCCTCTTCCCTTTACCCAGGACAATAGTGAGTTTCATCTCCAAAATATCTCTCAAATACTTGTTTTGTTTTGTTTTGTTTTTTCCATTTCTGTTGATACCATTCAAGGACAGGAAAGGAATTCAGTAGCTCTTACTTGGACTATTGCAATAGCCTTTCAACTAGTCTTCCCTCCTTCATATTACCAAATTCTAGTTTATCCTGAATTTTGCCACCAGAATAATGTCACTACTCCTATGTCCTCTGTGCCCACACAAAATGGACAAATACTCTTTGCCAGATGTTTTCTAGGTTGTCCTGCCTCTATGCCTTTTCTTATGCTGTTCCCCCTAGCTAATGTCCCCTTTCCAATTTCTGCCTGCAGAACTTCTCTCAGATGTAGACTTCTACCCGAGGTCCTCCACCAAAACTTAGCCACCTCTCTGGTGATAAGTGCCTTCTCCTACCTTGAACTCTATGGGATCTCATGTCCATGCAGCACGAACTTAGATCCCTTCTCCCCTTCCAGAGTCTGAGAGTCATGATGTCAGCACTCTGGTAAATAAATGGAAGTGTTACTTTGCACAATGGGGTAAACGGACCATACTTTTTTCATGAAAAAGAGTGAGCAGAGAATGAAAGATCAAAGGTACAAAAAAGGGAATGTTTGGAAGAACTTCATAGAATAAAAAAGAGTTGAATAAAGGGAAAACATTTTGTTCGTTTTAGACCAGAGGTGAAATATCTCTTTTTTTCTGACCTGTCAGGGAAAGATGAATATTGGAGGACATGTTCAGATGGTGATGAGCTGTGCTCCTGCTCTGATGGGGGAGGGCACAGCAGTAAGGAAATCATGTGCTTCGTTCCGTGATCTGGGCAAGTCACCCTCCAAGCCTATTCCGTCCTCTATGAGATGGGAGAAGAGTAGTGCCTATGCATTTGCTGTGAGGAGTATATGAAATATATGAAATAATTAAGTATATGAAATAATGTGAGGGCTTAACATGGAGTCTAGCCCCAGTCACGCCAGCTGGTGTGGGTACTTGCTGCGTTGTGGCCCAAAAGGGGTGGAGCTGAAGGTTCTGGATTCTAGAAATGGCAGACAGTGTACAGGAGAGATAAGTTAACAAGCTGCAGTAGCAGATGGGAAATTTGAGAAGAGGTATGATCACAGATGGGAAGGTGTGTTTAGGCAGAAAAGGGAGGAATTCAGAACTAGGACAATCTCTGTCTGTATCTTGGTTGCTACAGATCGGGATTAGCTATAAACTACCACTCTCTCAGGGTGATCAGGGAGTTCGGGTGGGCATTCACTAGCAAATGGCTATAATCAGAAACTGTTGCAGAGAATGATACAAATAAAAGTGATAAGTTCCTTCTCTCCTGAATACAATTCCTTTGATTGCATCATCAGTAAACCTTCTTTCTTAGTTCTTTCCTTCCCAGGACTCTCCTTGCTCCTCCCCTATGGCCTCTAGGATCGTTATAAGCACTTCTTAGTGTCCAGCGGACCCTTCAATGGCCAGAGGTCCCCAACCACCTTAGCTTCTCCATTCACTCACGTGGGAGTCACACTTCCCTATAGCATGGTGACTTGAGGAGTGAGCAGAGGAATTAAAGACAAATGCCCACCCAGGGGATGACATTCAACTAATCATTAGTCAGAAACAGGAATTCTAAGACATCTATATAAAGGGTTATTGAGATGTCCCCTAAAAGAAATTCACATTAGTTTGCATGGGCCTGGTCTCCTTGTTAGAAAGATTTTCAGCCTTTGGAGGGGTATTAGGGGGTGATCAAGTGGTTTTCTAACCTATCTTAGTACAACTTGATTACAGATAAAAGCTCTAAACCTGAGATTGTCTCAGAGACCTAACTGGTGGCTCCAGCTGTCCTGATCTGTTGGCAGGGCCCTGAGAAGCCAGCAGTCCCAGGATGGCCCTCTTTGCCCTGGGAAGGGATTCAATACAGGATGCATTTTCTTGTTCTGACTCCTCTGTCAGGATCAAGAGTGGGAAACAACTCTAGGCAGTCACCTGTTTATACGTATTCTGATTAATTGGAATCTGAGGCTAGACAGATGCCAGGCTTAACTTGGGAAGACCAAAAAGCAGCCCCTTTTAAACTGAAACAGGTGCCTGAATTAGGACTGCAAGTTGCTATAGGCACATGCTCATTATTTTGGCTTTCATTTCATGGATATAGGAGGAAGAGTAAATTTCCATGGACTTTAACCTGGAACTCCAGGAAGTTGTTGCAAGTAGCATATTCTTTCTCTCTCAGTTTCATTTTCTTTTAATATGTGCCTAAATCTTTTGTTGGAGGATCAATAACAAGGAGCTCATATTCTTTTCCTGTAGTAATCTCTTGTCCATTTTTAAACACACACACACACACACACACACACACACACACACACGTTACATATTAGTCAACTTGGGCTTCCATAACAAAACACCATAGACTGTGTGACTTCAACAATAGGAATTTATTTCTCACAATGCTAGAGACTAGAAAGTCCAAGTCCAAGATCAGGGTGCGAGGATGGTGGGCTCCTGGTGAACGCCACCTTCCTGGTTTGCAGATTGCCACCTTCTCATGGGTTTTCACATGGTGGTTCAGGGGAGGGCAGGGATGGCTCTCTGGTGTCTCTTTTTATAAGGACACTAATCCATTGGATCAGAACTCCACCCATAGAGCTTCATTTAACCTTATTTTCTTCCATTAAGGCCTCCTTTCCAAATATAGTCATCTCGAGGGTTAGGGCTTCAACATATGAAGTTGGAGGTGAAGGGCACATTTAGCCCATAACAAAATACAAATTCTTATCATGAGTTAGGGATGCTGACAAGCATGTTGAGCATTAAGAGTAAACTCATTACTTGGGCTCCTAGTACAGTTTCTCTTTTATCTCCAGTTCTCAGATAAAGACAAACATGAATAAGTCATTAGATGAATGCAAATCCCAGTCTCACACATTTTTTCTCCCTCGATTTTAATGTGATTCTTTGTTCATTTGATGATTTGCCGACCTTATTTTATTCAATACATATCTGCCTGACAACGATATAAATACTAATTTGTTTTTTGATTGTTTCTACCTTACCTTATTCCAAATAGAAGTGTGTGAAGAGATTTACAAAAATGCAGACAGGAGGGCACCTGGGTGGCTCAGTGGGTTAAAGCCTCTGCCTTCGGCTCAGGTCATGATCTCAGGGTCCTGGGATCG
>LNAC01000287.1:2201915-2246556 GCA_002007465.1 Ailurus styani | reverse complement strand
CTCTGCCTCCTTGTGATCTCTCTCCCTCTGTGAAATAAATAAATAAAATCTTTAAAAAAAATGCAGACAGGACAATAGAATTTTTCAATGAAAGGATGTAAAGGGAAAATCTGCATGGGAAAGGAGGATGAGGCCATGGATAATGGTGGAACGCAAAATGGTCGCCATGAACTTGTGAGTGGTGCCTGTGACAGGCTCCAGTTTTGTGATTGGAGTAGTTGAAGCAAAAGAAATAGTTAAAGCAAAAAGAAAAACAGGAAGACAGCTTTTCTCTGTTGATGCTAAACAGTGAGTCCATGTTCTTTGAAGGCTGACCAAGTAGAGGGGAAAGGGAAAGAATAGAGTGGACATGTCCTTATGGAAATTAAGAAATCCAGTCAGAAGACAGACTAACCACCGGGGTCCTGTGATCATATGTATGGGTAAAGCCAAGATTTTCCCAAGAAGACTGTCTTTTCTGACTTAGGGCAGGTATTCTCAAGCTTTCGAGTGCAAAAGCATCACCTCGGATTTTTTTTTTGAAAGTGCAGAGGACTGTGGCATCCATTCTCAGAGATCTTGGTTTAGGAAGCCAAGGGTAGGACCTAGGAATCTGTATGTTTAGCAAGTCTTCGGGTGATGCTAATTCTGGTGGTCCACAGGCCACACGGAGAGAAACATTACCAGAGAGCACACGTCTGTGATAACTTTGCCAAGAAACTTTCTCAAAACAAAATGTACAAATTGCTTACTGTGCATAGAAGTGTACGTGTGTGTGTGTGGGTGTGTGTGTACAAAAAGAGTCCACAGAAATCTAATCTTAGGCAGTGCTCCTCCTGGTTAACCTTCCAACATAAACTAGTTGTAAAATAAATCCCTAGGAAGTTAAATAAGTTGATTTGCCATACATGAAATTTGGATGGAAGCCAATTAAAACTCCCAGGTTTTTTTCACATGAGCTGCCCTTGAGTTATTGGGTTTTTTTTTTAAGCTCAAATACAGAACTTTACATTTATTCTTGTTATTTTCCACCTGTGATTCCATTTGATTGGCCGGCCCAAGTCCACGAAGTTGGCCCCATTTGCCCTATACTCTAAACAGCTGAATTCATAAATGGCACCCCTCCCCTCAATATATAAGCCTATGCAACATTTATCAAAGCCAATTTTCTTGAATTGACAATGAACAACATACGCTATTTAAAGTTTTTTTTAACTTTCTTCCTAAATTCAATTTCTTTCTAGAGCAGTTAAGAACTAAACAAAATAACTTAATGCTTCTTGAAGTCTCTCAGCACCTGAGGGCAATAACTGGACTTTATTTTCTTCCATAGAACTTATCACCAGCAGACCTACACTTGCTTGGTTGCTTGTGTATTTTCTGTTATTTCCCACTGGAATGAGTCAGACTCCATCACAGCAAAGAGATCTGTAATTTCAGAGGCTTCAATAGTGCTAAGCACTGTGAACAATAAACATTGAATGAATGAATGAATGAATGTTTGGTACAGCATAAGTGAAAAATGCTTTGGAAAATGTGAAGATGCCACCACCATAAAAAAGTTCTACAAGTAATTGGCAGTCTGGGAGAAGTTACTTGTGACATGTATAATTGACAAAAATATGACATCTATAACGTATTTTTAAAATCCTAGATATTGGTAAGAAAAAGTCTAGCAACATAATAGAACAAAAAATGGGTAAAGGGTATTAGTAGGAAATTTATAGTAGAGGGAATGTGATGGCCAATGACCTTGGCAGGCACCTTGACATCTGGGTCTAGTTTTCCTAACCCAGTAAAAGAGCTCCCTGGCTCCTTGGATTGAAAGCATAACATCAGTCAATAAAAATTAACTGCTTGAAAAGTGACTGGCACGTACTGCTATACAAGTGTTAGCAAGCATCGTTGTCAGTGGTAATCAGAGAAATATAATTGAGAATAAAATACCACTTTTCACCCATCCAATTGGTAAAAAAATTCTAAACAGGTGATGGGGATTAAAGAGTACACTTGTTATGCTGAGTACTGAGTGATATATGGAATTCTTGAATCACTATATTGTACACCTGAAACATATAACACTACTTAACTGGAATTAAAATAAAAACTTTTTAAAAATTTGCTGAGAGGGTAGGTCTCATGTTACATGTTCTTAGTACAATAAAATAATTTATATGAAAAAGAAAAAAAGCAAATGTACCCTATATTTTCTTGGCATATATTTTATGTAAAATATGAAAATGGGCTTGAATCACACATACCAAACTCATGATACCAATGTGTAGTTGAGGTGGTGGGAATGACAAAGCTTTCTGGAACCAAGGATGGGGGTTAAAGTCAACTTTCACCATCTCTATGATGCTTCAATTTTTTAAAAAGTGAAAAAGAGGAGGGGGGGAAAAAGCTAGAAGCAAATCCAATAAATATTAAGACGATGAAAATATGTGTATGGTATTACATTATTCTTTGTTTTTTTAATTTTCAGAACTTGAAATTTTTTTAATATAAGAAAAAAACAGTCTAAAGAGCAAAATTTTTAAGTTAAGTCACTGCTAAATTTAAGGGGATATATTCATGTGTTATAGATGAGCCACAAAGAGTTGAAGTGCTTTTTCTGAATCATTCTAATAAGAGTGGCATTTCTTTAAAATCTTCATTAACGACTGAATTTGGAGAATAAAATGAAACTAATGTTTGTTATACCCTTCAGCCCATCTACCCACTGCTACGGTGTGCTGCAAACATTCCCTGGACATTCACAGTGCCATTTATTCTATTGTTAGTAGGAAAACTAAAAAAATCTTGTTTGCTTGTAGGGACATAAAGATTGGAGCTTGCCCACTCTAACAGAGTTGCAAAAATTCAGATGAACTGTCTGCAGCCCAAGACATGGCTTGGCCCAGAGGATGCTCTAGCCAACACAATTGACTTCCTGGTCTCCGCACTGAGATAAAGCTATTCTCAAGGAAGGATGCCAAAAATAGGAAGTCTTAAAATACAAAGGAAACAACCACTGTTTTTTCCTGACATTGATCCTCTTGACGTGGGCCACCAGAAGATAAGTTATCCCCCCTTTAAGAGAACATCTCCCCAAAAAAGAGAAAACACTGCAGCTACACCTGTGAGCCATCTGATTTGGGGTTGGACATTCCTGGGGCTCAGGAACAGCTTTGTGACCATGGTCAAAAACTCCTCAACAGCCAGATTTTAAGCATCAACCCTTTTTCCTGTGTCTCCAAACACCTCCATGACAGCTTGTAAGGTCTATAATTTACAGCCAATAATGAAGCTTTTAATTGTTATGCTTTTCCTGTGTATTTGCTTAGCAGTGAAAACTACGCTTCTCTTTGTTTGCTTAATTTCCTCAGCCTGGATGGGGAGCCAGCCAAAAATGAATAGGAGAATCACCCAGAGGAGGGGCAAATTTGTGATCAGGCCCTTTGAATGTTTGTTCAGAGTCCCCTACACAAGGATGAACCCATGTTATGTTGGTCTGATGGCTTGTGCTTTGTCCAGGATTCTCTTCTTTCCTTTTGGCCAGCAGTTCCTTTTTCCATGTAGTCTTAGGAGAGAGGAAACCCATCGTCTAGCACCTCCCTCCTAATTCTCTAAGGATTTGGTTTCTTGGTCTCAGACAGCCAGTCTCATGCTCATTTTGGAATATGTGAAAATAGATGTATCCATCTGTGTCTAGAAGAGCTGTTCTTTGTCAAGTGTTCCCCACTTCTTCAGGGCCAGGCCAGACCCTCAGCCCAATCCCCCACATGGACCTTGGTTCCACACCAACACCTGCACAACTCACTTCTTTTGGGTGTCTGAGGAGGTCACAGCTCTTCTGGGCCCCATTCCACCTTGTAGCAACCCAAGGCCTGGATCCCTGAGGGAGGACTGGGTCAACCGTACTGAGAAACATCCATGCATCATTTTTATGCCTCTGAAAGTCATGACTGAAAAATCCCACAAAAGAGTACACCAACCTTATAAAAGTCTTGTTGTCACAGTCTTATCCTCACATTTCAATCCAATAATCCTCTTAGACCTTAGACTTAACAGGCCCTTCTTGCTCTGGTGAGTTGGTGACACATGAGGGTGTACTTTTTAGTCATCTGCGAGTCTTGGTCAGACAAGAATTTTTGGCTCCGGCTGCCTGGACCACTTCGGAGCACAAGGGCTACTACCATATAAAAGCCTCAGTCCTAAGGGCCCAGCTTGTTGGGGCCTTCCCTCCCAGCCAGTTTTTCCCTCCATCTCATACTACGAATTGCTAGATATCGGAGTTGAGAGGACCACACAAGCCCTCCCACCCAACATTCTCCTTTTCTACGATGATTGGAGGCTACTGAGTTGCACGGGATCACATGGCCAGTCATGCTGGGCCAGGACTACATTGGCGAACTCCTAGCCAGAGCTTTTCTCTAGGTGGCAGTCTCTGTAGCTTTTGTGAGGAAAATGTCCTTTGAGAAGAGTGGAAACTACACCCTTATTTTGATGCTTTGCTGCTTTGGGAGATGATGTAGGACTAGTCTTACTGGAATACCTGTCACGATTCTTCCCTCCCCCCTTCATCTCTTGGCCCTTCTCCTCTTCCTGGCCCCCCTCGTAACCCTCTCTCCTCCCATTTTTTGTCCTCACCACCTCTCCTTCTAGCTTAGCATCTCCTCTGCCAGTTGTTTATAAGAGATTTTGAAAGGCTGGGGGGTGAGGAAAAAGCAAAGAACAGACAAGACTGGGGAGTGAGGAGAGGAAGTACCTGGAGTTCTCCCCAACTGTCTTGGTATGATTGCACTTCGAATAAATGACCTCATTTCCCAGGGAGTCTGTTTATGTGAATTTTTCATCACACTCTATAACAAAGTTCTCCACATTCCAGTGACTAGAAAGCCCATCTGGGTGCTCTCTCTTTAATTAAGGGCACTACTCTTGATCCACTTATAGCCTTGGAAAATTCTTTCGGAGTGACTATCTCTTCTTTGTTGAACCTGGCTGGAAGAGTGGGTGGGAGGGAGGATTGCAAGGGGAAAAAAAACGCTAAGCTCTAAGCTTGTGCCCTGCCTTGCCCTGCTCAGGGCCTGATCAGGTCTCCCAGCGATGCCACACACCACTGGTTTCAGCTCTCCTGAACTGGCCTATTGCGCTGCCCTGGTGTCCTGTTACTCATTGCCTGAGGCCCTTGCTTTCACTGAATATGGCCTGTTCCCTAAAATACTGGCTTTTGACCTCGAATCTGCCCACAGATTGGTTTGGACAACCCTTGAATTCCTTTTAGCTCTAACATTCTCTGAATCAAAGTAAATTTGTTAAGGGTGCTATGGGCATGCACACACACACACATGCACACACACCAGATCTTTCTTCATCAAATGTGCATCTATGATGGCATTTTTCATTTATCTATTTTTTTGGCCTCATACGGTGGCAATTCTGCTAGTGCTCAGCTTAAGCCAGATGGGCAGAATCTCCAGTGCTGATGAGTCACAGGTATATTTGAGCTGGTAAAACCTTGCAGTGAGAATGTCTCCACACCACACCATGTAGCCACCACACCATATGTGGGCCAAGGTGGGCACAGTACTTCTTTCTGGAGACTAACTGATACTGATGGCTGCTTCCGATCAGTAAGAATGTGCGATGTGGCCAAAGGTCCATTAATATTCATGAGACAATAATTTATCTTTCTTATTTTCCCTCGTGTAGCAGCAGCATCTCTTATGGAGAATAGTTCTTAACGTTGTTCTGAAGCTAGAGCAAAACTGCTACCTGAGGAGCTGCAATCAGATTCTGCTTTGAATGTAAAGACTTGATTTTTCATCAGAGCAGAGTGCTCCTTTTAAGGAAAAAGCTACTTTATTGCACTATTAATAGTTTGTTAATTCAGTTGTCCACAATTGACTAAATGCCAAAACTATAGTTTCTAGGTTTATGGTGGTGAACAAAACAGAGTCCCTACCATCTCTAAGCCTGCAGCATAGTGAAGTATAAATATAGTCAAGTAACCAAACATTTAATTGCTCTGAAGTAAGCAAATAGGATCCATGATGGATAATAACAGAGGTTCAATTTTGACAAAGTGTTCATTATTCAGGGAAAGTGAAGACCCAAAGAATGAAAAAATGTCAGTTGGGCACGACGAGGGAAGAGAGGATGTACTGAGTAAAGGGAACAGTATATGTAAGGGGTGGGGGGAGAATATGGGGAAGATTTTGCTTGTCTGAGGAAATGAATGTGTGAAGTATAATGTGTGAGGTGAAAGGTGAGGTAGAAGGACATGACACTGGAGAGGTAGGCAGAGAATAGGGCATGTAGGTCTGTGTAAGCCAGGGGAATGGGTTTACATTCTATTCAAAATGTATGGGAAACTACTGTACAATTTTAAACAGAAGGGCTACAGTGTTCAGTTAATATCTGGCAAGGACTGCTGGATGCTGGGAAGAACAGGTCAGAGGGAGGCCAGGGTATGTGATAAAGACCAGTGAGGAGGCAATTGCTAGGCCTGGGCAGGAGATGGTCACATGACCAGTGGGAAGCCCAGTAAACTGCTATGAGGTGCTTTGGCTTCTGAAGGAAAACATACAGTAGGAGTTACTGAGGCATTAGATTGGGGTGGGGAAGCAGGGGAGAGGTGAGAGAAAGAAGGAATGAAGAATGAGGTGCAGGTTTCTGGCATGACAAACAGAGTTCATGGAGTGTCATTCAGGAAAAGAGAAGCCTAAAGAATAGCAGTCAGCAGAGAGTGTGGAGTCAGTCAGAATTTCTATTTTGAGGTGTATATGAGCCATTCTATGTCTGGACTTGGACTACGCCTGTTAATGGATGCTTGTTTCTGTGAATATGCATGCTGCTTCAGCACTCCTCAGAAGAGGCGGGGTTTGGGACAGAAGGAATGCAGGAGAGCCAGCTCTTCACCTCAGTAGACTCACTGTTGAGATGCCCCAGTGTGATTTGGTGTTTTACACAAGATGTGAAATCTGATATTTGTGAAGTGCACCCTAGGCCCCAACTACACCCTGTGGATGAGTTGTGGGAGGAAGACCGTCACTAAAGGGAAGCACCAAGACCATTCAATGAGGAAACGACAGTCTTTTCAACAAATGGTGCTGGGAAAACTGGATAGCCACATGCAAAACAATGAGGTTGGATCCTTACCTTATACCATATACAAAAATTAACTCAGAATAGATCAGAGACCTAAATGTAAAAGCTAAAAGTTATGAAATCTTAGAGGAAAACAGATTTATGACATTGGATCTAGCAATAGTTTGTTGGATGTGATGCCAAAAGTACAGGTAGCAAAAGTGAAAATAGATAAATTGATCTACATCAAAATTTAAAACTTCTGTGCATCAAAGGACACAATCATAATATTATTACAGATGTGATAGATCACATAATGTGAATATATCACATTTTCTTTACTTATTCATTGTTGATAATGAAAAAAAAACTTACCAAATGAGACAAAATATTTGCAAATAATCATATTGGATAAGGGGTTAATATCCAGAACATATAAAGAACTTCTACAACTTAATAACAACAACAAAAAGCAACCCAACTTAAAAATGAGAAAGGAACTTAAATAAATATTTTTCCAAAAAAGATAGACACAGGGCCAACAAACAAACACATTAAAAGATACCTAACATCACCAATCACCAGGGAAATACAAATCAAAACCACAATGAGATATCACTTCATACTCATTAAAATGGTTACTAAACAAACAAACAAAAACAGACACAAAAACAGAAAATAACAGAATCACAAGGGTTCTCAGGATGTGGAAAATTTGGAACCCTTGTACACTAATGGTGGGAATGAAAAATGATGCAACTGCTATCAAAAACATTATGGCAGCCCCCCAAAAAATGAAAAATGGAATTATCACATGATTTGGTAATTCCACTTCTGAGTAGATACTCAAAGGTATTGAAAGCAGGGTCTCAAAAAGATATTTGTACACCTATATTCACAGTAGCATTATTTATAATAGCCAGAAGGTGAAAGCAACCCAAATATCTATCAATAGATACATAGATAAACAAAATGTGGAATATACATAGAGTGGAATATTATTCAACCTTAAAAGAACAGAAATTCTGACACATGCTACAACTTTGATTAACCTGGTGGACATTCTGCAAAGTGGAATAAGACAGTTACAAAAAGACAAATGCTATATGACTCCATTTATTTATGGTACCTAAGGTAGTCAAATTCATAGACTCAGAAAGTAGGATAGTGGGGCTTGGGAGAGGAAGGGCAGAGAGTTAATGAATGCAGGGTTTCAGTTTTGTGAGATTTCTGGAGATTGATTGCACAACAATGTGAATGTATTTCACAACACTGAACTGTACATTTAAAAATGGTTAGGATAATAAATTTTATGATACATGTATTAAAAAGATAAAGCAATAAGACATTTTTAGAATTAAAAAAGCTGAGAGATTTTATTCCTAGCATAATTCCACAAGAAAAATACTGAAGGAATTTCTTCTGGCTAAAAGGAAATGCCATCAGAATGCAACTTGGATTCACATGAAGAAATAAAGAGCACGAGAAATGAAAAATTTGCTGTAACTATGTTTTTCTTTTCTTAATTTCTTTAAGAGATAGCTGAACTATTTAACACAAAAATAATAACAGGGTACGTGGGCTTTTTAAAGATGCAAAATGTAAAGCAACAAAACAGTAAAAAATGGGAGTAAATGAAAGTTATATTGTTTTAAGTCTCTTTTTTTAAAGTAGTATAATGTTAATTCAGGGGTAGATTGTACTTAAATAAGCATAGTGAGGGGTGCCTGGGTGGCTCTGTCAGTTAAGCATCTACCTTCAGCTCAAGTCATGATCCCAGGGTCCTGGGATTGAGCCCCACATCAGGCTCTCTGTTCAGCGGGGAGCCTGCTTTTCCCTTTCCCTGTGCCTCCTGCTTGTGTTCACTCTCTCACTCTCTCTGTCAAATAAACAAATAAAAATATTTAATGAATAAAATAAAATAAAGAAGCATAGTGAAATTTGCAAAGCAATGACTAAAGAAGTAAAGCAAAGAGGTACAGGTGATGTGCCAATAGATGGGGGAAAAGGCAAGACTACAGAATATACAATTAATCCAAAAGAAGGGAGGAAAATAAGAAAACAACAAATAAGTCCTTGTGATAAATGGAAAACAAATAGCAAAGTGGCAGTTTTAAATATGGGACATTTCATAATAATAAAAGAACCAATTCATCAAGAAGAGATAACAATGTTAAATATATATGCAGCTCTTAACTGAGCTTCAAAACACAGAGAGCAAAAAGTGACAGAGGCAAGAAGAGAAATAGACTATTCCCAAAATATAGTTCAATATTTTAACATTCCTCCCTCAATAGTCGATACAGCTTGCACACACAACTCTCAATCAATTTGGCCTAATTGACATTTATGGAATTTTCATGTTCTTGCAAGTGCATTTGGAGCTTTGTCTAATACAGACTCTATGCTGGGCTGTGAAGAAGTCTGTAAATTTGAAATAAAGTATATGAAGTATGTTTTCTGAACATAATGAAATTAAGTTAGAAATCAATAACAAAAGGAAATCTGGAGGATCTCTAAATATTTGATAATTAAATTGTGGATATAGCTAAAGCAGTGAAATAAAAAGCAGAGAAATGACAGAGAAATTTAATTAAACAAAAAGATGGTTCTTTAAAAAGATCAATAAAATTGATACACTCAAGCTGGATTGATCAAAGAAAGAGAAGACACAAATTATCAACATGAAGTATAGAGAAAAGAAAGTACTACAGATATTACAGACATTCAAAGGAAATAAGACATATACAAATATATATAATATATATTATATTATATAATTATATTATAAATGAGTTTAGTCCAAAAATTCTACAACCTAGATAAAATGGAAAAATTCCTTGAAGTACACAAATTATCAATTCTGACTTATGAATAAAAACCCTGACTAGCCCTACATCAGTAAAAGAAATTGATTTTATATTTAGCCTTCTCACAAAGAAAACTCCAGACCTTGATCCTAATAAATATATAAGGAATAAATTAGCATATCTATTTCACAAGAGTTTTCCAGAAAATAGAGAGGTATTAAGTACTTCCAAACTCATTTTATGAGGGCAGCACCATCATGGTATAAAAACCAGATGAAAATATAACAATGAAAGAAAACTACAGGTATATATTTCTTATAATCATAAATGCAAACATTTTTAACCCAATATTGACACATCAATTCCCAGAAAGATAGGAAAAGAATAATATGTGATGACCAAAAGGAGTTTATTCAGGAATTTAAGATTGGTTTAACATTTAAAAAATCTATCCACGTAAGGTATCATAGTAACAGAATAAGAGAGAAAAACCATATGATCATATTAATAGATGTAGCAAAATTATTTAAGAAAATTCAATGCCTATTCATGATAAAAATTAAACAAACTAAAAATAGAAAGAAACTTCATCATTCTGAATGTGCAAAAGCTTAAATTACCCAATCAAACTTAATGATAGGAGCCCGAATACTTTCCTCCTATGATTGAGAACAAAGCCAAATGTCTACTCTCACAATTTTTATTTAACTGTGTACTGGATATCCTCTCCATTTCAACAAGGAAAGAAAAAAAATAAAAATCAATCAGATTGAAAAGAAAAATTTTAAACCTTCTTTATTCACAGATGTCATCAATATGTACATAGTAAATTCTATGAAGACTATTAAAAATACTAGAACTAATAAGGGAATTTAGAAAGGTGTCAAGATATTTAGTTAAAACACAAAACGTAATTTTGGTTCTATAGGCTAGTAACAAACAAAACTTTAAAAACAATACCATTTATTTTGGCATAAAAAAATAAAATACTTCAGGATAAATGTAACAAAAAGACCTGCATACTTTAACCACAATGCATTGCAGAGAGAAATTTTAAAAGAGCTAGTATGTGGAAAAGCATATTCATGGCTTGAAAGTCTCAATATTGTCAAGATACCAATTCTTCCTAAATTGATTTACAGATTTAGCATTACTCCTATCAAAATTTCTAGTAGAGTTTTTGTAGAACTCGATAAACTTAATCTAAAATTTATATGAAAAGCAAATGACCCAGAATTGGTCCTTGAATATTGACCTACCAATTGCTTAAAAAAGACATTTTTGAAAACTAAGAACAAAGGTAGAGAATTTACAATAATGGATTTTCAAGACTTACTATAAATCCACAGTAGTCAAAAACACATACCAGCTCTAGGATAAGGATAGACAAACAGGCTAAATGTAACACAAGAGTCCAAAAATATTATACACACATATATGTTTTCAGTTGATTTTGACAATGGTACTGAAGGAATTTAATAAGGAAAGTTTAGTCTTTTCAACAAAAGGTGCTGAAAACCTGGCTATTCATATAGAGAGAAAAAATAAATCCTGACTTATATTTCATATCATGCACAAAAACAAATTTGAAATGGGTTATATACCAAAATGTAGGACCTAAAACTTATTTAAAATTCTAGGAAAAAATCATGTGTTAAGGAAAAACTTCTTAGCTAGGACACAAAAAAATAAAACATAAAAGAAAGAATGATAAATTAGACAGAAGCTAGAATTTAAAACTTCTCCTTCTAATTGCATGATTATGAAGATAAAAATCCAAGACACAGGCTGGCGAAAACATATTGTAAAACATGTATATGATGAAGGACTTGAATTCAGAACATGTTACAACTCAACTGTAAGAAGATAACCTACTTTTTTAAGGGACATAATATTTGAGTGACACTTCACCGAAGATGTACAAATGGAAAATAAAGATGAAAAGATAAATATCACTGAAGAAGACAAAAAATTAAAACCATAATGAGATACTAGTATATATCTGATAGAATTGCTAAAATTAAAAAGACTGACAATGTTGACAAGTATAGGAAAGAACTGGAACTCTCCTACATTGCTGATGGATGCAAGTGAAACAATCACTTTTGAAACCAGTTTGTTGATTTCTTATAAAATTAAATATACACTTGACATTATNTGATAGAATTGCTAAAATTAAAAAGACTGACAATGTTGACAAGTATAGGAAAGAACTGGAACCTTCCTACATTGCTGATGGGATGCAAGTGAAACAATCACTTTTGAAAACAGTTTGTTGATTTCTTATAAAATTAAATATACACTTGACATTATATATTATAAATTCTATAATTAGGCATTTATCCAAGAAAAATGAACAACTTATGTCTACAACAACATGCGCATATGAATATTGATAGAAGACTTTTTTGTATTGCCAAAAAGTAGAAGAAACCCCAATGTCTATCAACAATGAATAAGTAAAGACAATGTGATATATTCACGTTATGTGATCTATCACATCTGTAATAATATTATGCAACAAGAAGCAACAGAGTGTTGATAAATGCAACCACTTGCATTAATCTCAAAAGCATGATAGTGAACAAAAGAAGCCAGCCACAAATTGATATATGCCATGTGGTCTTATTTTATGAAACACTTAGGTAAAATTAATTTATAGAGACAATAAGCAGATCAGTGGTTGTCTAGTACCAAAAATGGGGAGCATTTCCTGCAAGGAAGCAAAAACTTTGGGGTGATGGAAATATTCCATATCTTGATTGGATAGTGGCTACACAGATGTATACATAGAACTTAAAATAGGTACATTTTATTGGAGGTAAGTTGTACCTCAGTAAGGTAGAATTAAAAAGAAGAAAAAATACACATCGAGATACTGCTTCCCACCTACTCAAATGGCTAAAATTAAAAACACTGACAATACTCTTACCAAGTATGGAAGCAACTGAATTCTGAGCCACTGCTGATGAGTGTGTAAACTGGTAAAATCATTCTGGAAAACTCTGTTGCAGTCATCATATGCATAAACTTTGACACACAGAAATTCCTTTTCTAAGTATATACCTAACAGAAATGTGTTGCATGCACCAAAAGAATGCTCATGGCAGCAATAGATAAAAACTGGAAACAACCTGATTTACCATAAATATCAGAATGACTAGTGGTATATTATATAATGGAATACTATATAGCAATGAAAATGAATGAACAGCTCCTATATGCAGGAACCATGAGCAAATCTCACAAACTTGACATTGAGGGAAATAAGGCAGATACAAAATTTTGCATATTGTATGCTTCCATTTATATAAAACATTAAATGTGTAAAATTAACCCAGGATGTTGGAAATCAGAATAATCAGAATAGCAATTTTCTTTGGAGAAGAGGGAAGGGGTCATGGCAGGAAGGGGGCAGGAAAGGAGCTTCTGGGAAACCGTTAAGATTGCTGAGAGGTATTTTTGGATTAAAAACANAATACTATATAGCAATGAAAATGAATGAACAGCTCCTATATGCAGGAACCATGAGCAAATCTCACAAACTTGACATTGAGGGAAATAAGGCAGATACAAAATTTTGCATATTGTATGCTTCCATTTATATAAAACATTAAATGTGTAAAATTAACCCAGGATGTTGGAAATCAGAATAATCAGAATAGCAATTTTCTTTGGAGAAGAGGGAAGGGGTCATGGCAGGAAGGGGGCAGGAAAGGAGCTTCTGGGAAACCGTTAAGATTGCTGAGAGATATTTTTGGATTAAAAACATTTAAATAGCCCCTATTCTGATTTATTTAAAGCCAGTGAAAGGGAAAAATTAATGCTATAGGAAATAAATGGTTAAAATGATGAAGCACTGTTTTAAAAAATTTCTGAAGGAGAGACTCTTGAGAAAGCAAGGAGGGTATATGTGGATGTGCTAATCTTTTACAAGAATGACTTTTTTCCTTCCAAGTCTCAAAAAAAAGATAATAATGGAAATCTACAAAAGGATGGAGGAAGCATGAGAAGTTTGGGGAATGAAGCTGAGGAAGTTTGTATCTGATAACAAACCAAATTCAAATCCCCAGAAGCTGTGAATCAGGATTGAGATCTTAAGAAAAAAGTCAGAGTGTGCACATTCACCCCCGGAAACATGAGGGGCTGCTGTCAGGGATAAATGAAAGGAAAATTGAGCCACATTGAGGGTTCGGCTAAATTTTAAAATGACACGCTTCTTGCTCTGCTAATTGGCACAATCATTCTCTTGGACACCCAGGCAGGAGAGCTGGAAGTTACTGGTTTATGACATGTTTTATTCCTCCCTCCCACAATGTTCTGACATCTTCCCCTCCTTCCCCTTCAGCTTCCTGCAGTGCTGGCCCTACCAGAGACAACTTACACCACCAGGTTCCCACAGGGGTCTCTGTCTGCCATCTCTCCCTTCCATGCTTGTCTTCTTACTACAAATGCTTAGATCTTTGCATGCCCATATTCAAAAACTTGCCATGGCTCCTAGTGTTGGATGCCAGTTAAAAGAAAAAGCCTTGTCGGCTAAGCCCACCTCACATTTCAGACCATAATGGAATCCAGAGCATATGGAACCTTCACAGACCAAACACTCAACTCAGCAGCTTTCTCATGACACCGCCAAGCCTTCGCCCAGCCACATGTAAACTGATACTACCCAACATGGATGACCTATGATGTGTGACACATTCTCCTAAGCACCTGACATACATTGGCCTATTCAATTCTCACAACAACCTCTGGGGGAAGTTCTAGTTTTCTCATTTGATAGCAGGCCAAATGAGATACAGAGAGGCCAAGAAAGTTGTCCCACTCCAAGTCAACAAATGAGAGTGCAAGGATTCAAAGCCCAGAAGGATGGGTTCCAAAACCATGCATGTAACCCCCACACTAAGAACAGGCACTTGCTTGTCTTGCAACACCTGTGTCTCTGTCTGCTTGTCCAAGTCAAAACCTGGGCTCTGCAATCCACCTTCCCTCACTATGACCCAAGAGAACATTGGTTTTTTCCGATTATAGAAGCGACATGCCATTTTGAAGCAAAACTCTCCCCTCCCCCAACTCCTTGTTGGGGTTCAACCCCTGGCTGCAGCCATTGTCTAGGATGTTACTCAATGACATGTTCATGTTTCTGTCCTCCTAAAAAGAAGAAGGAGGAGGAGGAGGAGGAGAAGAGGAGGAGGAGGAAGAGGAAGAAGGAGAAGGAGGAGAAAAAGAAGAAGAAGAAGAGGAGGAAGAGGAGGAGGAGGAGGAGGAAGACTGAAAAGAGAAAGTGCATCCTTGTAATGGGTAAGTGGTTCCCTGAAAGATTATTTTCATCCTTCCTTGTACTTTGACATTCCAGTTCCAACACAAAACTATCTTTATTTTATTAATAGCTTACCCTGTTCTGTTGGATGGCTTCTCATTTACAGAAAGACTTGTTCTTTTCTTCATTGCTTTTCTTAAGAAAGTCATGGTTGGAAAAAGAAATGTTTAAAGAATTGGTATACCTTCCTCAGGAAGTTCATTTCCCCTTTCCAAACTCAACGGTTACCCTCTTTCCCCCCGAACCTAGAGATTTTTTTTTTCCAGCATCTTTTTTAGCAAGCTAGAGTTGTGACCACAACAACCTTTGCTCTTGGAGATATTTTCAAGATTCTGTCATAGATATAACCCTTACCAGTTTGTATGTGTTTACCACATCACATAAAATCAAAGATAAATTCTAGTATTCTCCAGACTCAAATCCCGCAACCTTTGGAAGTTTCTCAGGCACAGCTCTGTCCCTCAAGACGGAGCGAAAAGGCTTGTCGTGAAGAGCGTGAACCCCCACCTTCCCACGCTTCGATGTGAAAGCCCTACCATAAAAACATGGTACATTATCCTTAATACAAATTTCTCTCTGACTTCAGTGACACTAAAAGGCAGTGCAAACAATGGCTCTGGCATAGTTCCAGAGTCTCTGGACACTGCTTCTTAACACAAAGGGAGCTCACAAAGGCTGGGGTTTTATTTCTGAGGATAACAGATACTTTAAATACTGTACACTTTTGTGTCTACACATACAAAGTAAAGCAGTGAACTGGGACAATTATCCTTGTAATTCAAGTGGGTCCTTTCCTCCCCACATACATATTTTGGCTTCAATTATCTGAATGTTTCAAACAAAAGTATCTTTTTCCCCCTTGGATAATTGTTTCGCTTCTCTCTTTTGTGTATATAAATTCAAAGTATTCCCTAGTCTGTATCTACAGATGAGAGAAACGCGTGCAAATAAATGATCTCAGAAGCAATGCTTCTCTTTCTCTCTAATGGAGAGTCATCTAGCACCTCCAATGTGGTGCAAGAGGCAAAAAATAGGTTGCCTGTGAGGCTGGAGTCTCACACAGACAGGGCCATCCTGTTCCCCGTCCTCCAGCCCCAAGGAGCAGGCAGGACGGGAGAGGCCCAGCCACCCGGGACCTGACAGAAGCTGTCATCCAGTAGACAGGAATGCCATTCACCTGTGGCCTGAGTGTTATCACCAGACATGCTGACAGGCGTGGGGACCGGGGAGGGAGGCAAAGTCTTCTTGGCCAGCAGGTGAAAGGCTGGAAGGTTCCTTCCCCTCTTCCCCAGCAGGAGTGAGACAGCTGCGGCACTGTTGACGGGCATGAGCCTTTCCAGACTCGGACAGGAAGTCCCTAGACACTTGGTGGAGCCTTATCAGGGCTTCAGGGTGCCGGTGGGGGTTGGGGAGTGGAGGGGGGAGTTTTGGGGGGTAGGATGCTCACAGGATGGGGTTTGAAATCGTGGTCCTCAGTGTGTCAGAGTGCATGTGGTATGGGATTAACCAGCGACCCCAGGACCGGGCTGAATTGCTCATCCCAGTGCGTTCACGCTAGTTTAAGGGAAAAAATTCTGTGCTTTGGCAGGTGAGCCAAACCATCCTTTTTTATTGTTGTCTGTCCTCTGAACTAGGCTATGAAAGGAATGTGTCGCTTTCTTTCAAAACTGTGTAGACAGAGATGAGGACTTTGTTTCAGGAACCCTTAGTGGATTATAATTGAATTAAAAAAAAACATGTTTAAACAACCTGGTAAGTTCATCCTCCAATTATATGCCAGTGTCTCTGAAAATGACTGATTTTGGGGGCAGCTGGGTGGCTCAGTGGGTTAAAGCCTCTGCCTTCGGCTCAGGTCATGATCTCAGGGTCCTGGGATCGAGGNCTCTGCTCAGCGGGGAGCCTGCTTCCTCCTCTCTCTCTGCCTGCCTCTCTGCCTACTTGTGATCTCTCTCTGTCAAATAAATAAATAAATAAATAAAATCTTTAAAAAAAAAAGAAAATGACTGATTTTTGGTGTTATCAAACATAGGACAAACAGGGAACTACAACCCTAAAAGACCTCGCAAAACAGAAAGGGAAAACTGTATGGTTTTCATTGTGTCACGGTTGCAATTCCAAGGTTTCAGACTACAAGGGAATTCTAAAATAGTGTTGGTTCCCTTGGCGCTGAGCTGGAGATCTTGTTGATTCCAAATGACTGCAGAGGGAGCCAGCGTGGGTGTATTCTGCTCGGAAGTCGATTTCTTTGTAAACCAGCCCGTAATGAGAACAAGATGCCCTGTTTCTGGAGAGCAGGAATCCACAGGGCCATACAACCAAGACATGTCAAGAGGTTGGATTCATGAGAGCTGTGAAGAACGAGGTGACTGGTGGGAGCTGTTTAAGATAAATGGCCCAGCTAAGAAGTCTGTTACTCAGTTCTGGGAATTGTCAGCCACTGATGTGGCCATGGGGATGAAAGAAAAATTATTCCATGATGCTAAGATTTTTGTTTTCTGGTCATCAATCAATATTTTTTATGTCAGTTTACCTTAAAAGGAACATTTAGTTACATGGGATATTTTTACCATAATTTATTATTGCTTTGGGCCACAAACAGCAGGAGGTGGCCAGAAATACAAGGCCCTGTAGGGAATGAACCTTGCTTAGAGCTTGAATGGTTCAGTTGGGTGGTCAATGGTGTTGGCCACCTGCTGAAGGTCTGCAGCCCTTCCTCTCTTCCTCCATGGATGTGCTTAGGGATCCCCAAAACTATCCCTTGCTGAAACTTAATCCCTATGTACCTACCTGCTATCCAGCCTCTTGTCATTTTCCAACTAAAACCTTCAAGCCTATATCCATCTATTCAGTCCCCTCCTCAACCCCTGAAATTTCCAACTCCACCATCCAGTTGGGTCCATGCCTTTCAAAGTCTTTTATGACCTCCCCGTCTTTCTTGCTCCTCCTCTACTTCTTCTTCCTCCTTTCTCTCTGTCTCCCCCCAAACCCCACCCTGCTCTCTCCCCTACCCTCTCTCCTAAATTCAAACGCAGGGCACCAGTCAGTGTATCCTTCTTCTTAGCCTTTTGATCTTGGACACCTTTGACCACTAGATCCTTCTAAAAATAATTCCTTTGACTTCCAAGTTCTCAGCAGTTCTTTGTCTGATCCTGTGTCACCTTGGCATTTCCCTTCTTCCTCTCCTGTCTTACCTGTGGATACATTCAAGTCTCCACTGTATCAACACTCATTCCTTCCCCCATCTTCTTCCCAAGACCTTTCATTCTCTCTCCAGCTCCCCTAAAAACCTCATCTCCTGGATTAATCCTTTTCATGCCTCCAACTGTCAGGCCAACTCACTCAGCTGGTATCGGGTACCTGTCTTAGGTGTCCACAACCCTACCAGACAGCTCTCACTGTTTTTCCTGATGTCACAGGAAGCCAAAAATATCCAAACTGAGCATCTTCCCTCCTAAAAGTACCTCCTCTTCTCAATGGTCCCATTTCTGGTACCGCTCTTCCTGCTTCCTGTCTTTGAAGCTAAAAACCCTGACATGTGATTCCTTCCTGTTCCTCAGTCTGCATATCCAAGATGTCAAGTTTCAAACTTCAAGAGGGCTCTGTATACAGCCTTTCCTTGATCCCTCTCCTTAGCTACCATTTTTCTTGGTTTCTTTCCTCTTTAACAGTTATTTCTATAGGTCCTGTACCAGTGGCTCTTTTGCTTCTTCGTGCCTGCACCAGGCTGGCCTTTGTTCCTCCATATATCTCCCTCTGCCCATCACTGCAGTAAGGCCAAATGGCTACTGTACTCTGTGCTTGGAAACTCACAAGTCTCCCTGCAGGCTATGGCTGCAATGGCCTGTACTTGAACCCTAACTGTAACACAGTCCATTTGCTGCCCATCCTTAAGAGCTGTAGACTTTTCTTTTGCAATGGCTCTGATACTTGCCTCCTCCTTCTCATTACCCCTCCTACCACCCGAGTTCAGCCCTGCTCCCATGGTCACCTGGACAAGGGCGAAACCTCCCCAACTAGTCCTCATCCCAAATCCCCTTTTCTCTCCATCCTCATCACCGTCTTCCTTCTCATCAACATCATCCTTGTTATAGTGCCCTACATCCCAGTTTACTGAAGACTTTCCTATATATTCCTATCATGTCGTCCTCATAATAACCTTTTGCAGTGCAGAGAGGAGAGGAGCAGAAGAAGAAACTGAAGCTTAGGCTGGTTCAGTGGTGGTCCAAGATTTCAGGGCTGGTGACTGGTGGAAGCAGGACCCACATCCCTCAAGTCCCAGGATCTGAGCCCTGCGTTCACTTATAATGCTCGGAGGCGAAACAACAATCATAGCACTTATCTGCTTAAATCTTCCAACGGCTTCCTCACTGTCTACAAAGCAGGGTCTAACGTCATTAGTCTGGCTCTCAAGGTGGAAACCACATAGCCTGGGTCCAGATTACTTCTCCAGGATTATTTCCTGAAGAAATTAATTTCTTCTGCAATTCCTTATCTGTAAACTCCAGGGGAAGGTGCCCCCTACAACTCAGAGCTCATCTCACACCTTTAGCCTGTTGTATAGTTCTTTCCTCTCTCAGCAGCTAGTGTCCTGTTCTAGAAATGTGAGACCACGTCACTGCTCCATGTCACATGCAGGATAAAATACGTAGTCGTTACTGTTGTGCATACACATCACGTGGTCTGCTCCCGACACTGTCTCTGGCCTCAAGTCCTCTAACCCACCTCCTCCCATGCATGCCCCCTTGTTCACCTGTGCTCCTCAGACACGCCTAGTATGTCCCCTCCGGAGGCCCTTGGTACCTGCTGCTCCCCTCGATGGGTGTCTCAGCCACTGAAATCCACTAAAAGCTGCTCTCACATCCATCAGATTTCTGTTCGTCAAAAGGACTTTCTCCACCACCTTCCCCTGTCACTCTCTGTCCCATTATCCTATCATAGTTCTCTTTTCAGTGCCTAACGCCACCTGGTAGGTTACAGCCTTATTTGGTGAGTGTCTTTCTCCTGCCCCTGGAATGTAAGGTTGGTGAGAGTGGGGATTTCATGTGTCTAGTTTATTCCTGCATCCCCAAACCCAGAACCATGCCAGCTGCACAGTAAATTAACATTTGTCCGACAGATCAGTCAATCCATAAAAATGAGGCTGCTTGTCATTGACTATCTCTGCATTTTCTCTTGTGCTGCTCTTTCTGCCTAGAATTTGTGGAGGGTCCCAATTTGTACAGAGACCCTGCAAAGGGATCAATGCCATCATGCTCAGTCCACCAACACCCAATTCACCTCCAGAGTGTCCCTGACCTCTTGCCTGCAGGTGGGATGCCTATCCTCTGTGCTCCACTAGCAATGTCTTTGTGTCCTTTTTGTGACATTTACTGCACCCTACCTGTAGTGTGGATACTTGGGTATGTATACCAGCTGCTGGGTCAGATCAACTGTCCGAGGGGCAGAGACCCCCTTCTATCTGCAACAGCACCGGACACACATGTCGACACATAGTAATTACATAAGTAGAATAGTATTTTTAAATATATTGCAAGAGCAAGATTGCATTTGTAATTCAATGCACACACAGGAAAGTAAATACCAACGAAAGACTAGGATGGGCCTAAGAGCATAAGTAACAAAGGAAAGAGAAACATGGAGGAAAACCCAAGAGAAGCAGAGATTTGTTATCCTTCCAAGAAGTGCACCCCCTTCTTTGGGTTAATTTCTTTCCCCGAGAAAATACCCCGGGCAACATGATTGGTTAATTTCAGAGGACCTCGACTTCAATTTGTTCATTCGAAGTCCGAGGCGGGCCGCGGGGGGGGGCAGGTGGGAAAGCCGAGATAAGGACAGATGGCCATCAGTCCTCCGCGTGAGGAGTGCACATGTCCACAGCCGTCAGCACTTTTCCCCGCTGACCCGCTGACATTGTTCTGACAACGTGTGTGCCACCAGAAAGTTCCGTGACCCTCGCCAGCGGGGGTCACAGGTCCCTTTCCCAGTGACCCCCGGGGGCGACCCACCCCAGGTTTCGACCTGAGCCAGAGCAGGGTCTGGCGGTGTGCAGGGGCAGCGGGCAGGGACAGGGCAGGGGAAGAGGCACCAGACCCAGTCCGAGCCCCGCCCCCCGCTGCAGTCCTGCGTGGTTGCTCCGAGGTGAGAACTCAGGAGCAGACAGAAGCCTCTAAGCCCAGGGCAGCCGCCGCCACAGTGTCTGGCTTTCCTCGGACTGGTCTGACGGGCCCTGGGACTGAAGGCAGAGCAGGGGAGCGCCTGTCGGGGGAGGGGCGGGTGGCCGCCACAGCTGTGCTGACAGCTGGTCAGCAGCTGTTCTGGCTTGGGCCCCTGCTGGCCCAGTGCCAGCGCCCTCTGGATTCATCTCATGCTCCCGTGTACCCCTCTCCCCGCCACCTCTGTCCTCCATACCTCTCACGAGCAGTTTGGAACAGGCACTACATCTGGCATCTACAAAAATTCAAGTCTTGGAGGAGAGTCAGGTTCCCCCTGTACCCCCCAAGGTTCCCATCTGTAAAATGGGTATGAGAATGCCTATCTGATCTGGGCCTCAAATAAAATACTTATGAAACATTTCCTGGTAAACTATTGTTCTTAGGATACTGACCTTAGCTTCCTTCAACCTCCTTTTAGAATATAAAAATATTAGTAACTTAGAATTGAAAGGTGGTCACATGGATTTTATTTCAAATCACCTTTAGCGGGTGCCGGAAATGGGGCTTGCTAAGCAGATCTGAGCACCAAGGTGACTTTGACAACAGCAGAGTTCCAGGCTGCCCCCGTGGTGTGATTCTAAGGGCGAGGAGGAAGTGTTCTAGACCAGCTTTATCCCTCCCATCCCAAAACTCTCTCTTTCTCCCCCCCCCCATCGGTACCTGATTCCTAAAATGCCACTTAAGCCAAAGCAAGAGTTAGAGGCTAAAATGAGGAACTTTGTTAAGTCATTGGCCTGATCGAACCCTAACTCCTTTCTCACTCAGGGCAGTAGCTTTCCAGAGAAGGACACAGATGAAAAACAACTGTTTGTGCATTTGACATAGAAGAGCGTGTTGTTATAAAATGTGAAGGAAAAAACAAACAAAGAAAAGAGGCTATTAGACACTGCTTTTGTCCTCAAAGAATTTCTACAACTCTGAGAGGGTACGTAGATCCTGGTACACTAACTCCAGAATCAGAGCTCTGTCTGGAAGGGCATCCCTGGCTGGGGGCCCAGGGGGGGAGTACTTTCCTTGACTGGCCAAGTAGACAGTAGAGGGTCCTAGAAATCCGAGACGGTGGGAGGAGGGGATTTGGGGTCAGCCGAAAGATAGCAAAAAGCACTCCCATGTCAGGAAGAATGATCTTTCATGCTATCCCTGTCAATGGCTGAATCTGGCCTGATCACACTAGATCAATAAGAAGTAGGAGACACGATCTCATATTTACTGTGTCCTACTCCAATAAACCAGCTACCGTTGATTGAATACTTATTCTGTGCCAAGTGCTATTTTAACCACTTTACATTTGAGCCTTTTCAGCAATTCCTTGAGGAAGACCTACTTACTGTCCCCATTTCACAGATAAGGTAACTGAAGCCCAGAGTTGTTAAATTAGCTGCCACAGGGCCCCCAGCCTTTAGGACACAGAACTAGGATTTGAATCCAGGCACTCAGACTTTAAGGTCCACTCTCTTAGCCAGATGCCTGACTAGCTTGTGCAACAAAAATGACACAAGGCCGGGGCGTCTGGGTGGCTCAGTGGGTTAAAGCCTCTGCCTTCGACTCAGGTCATGATCCCAGGGTCCTGGGATCGAGGCCCGCATTGGGCTCTCTGCTCAGCAGGGAGCCTGCCTCCTCCTCTCTCTCTGCCTGCCTCTCTGCCTACTTGTGATCTTTCTCTCTCTGTCAAATAAAAATAAAAAAAAAAAATCTTAAAAAGAAAAGAAACTGCCACAAGGCCAATGGAAGGTTTTCCTTTTCTCGGGACACTGACCCAGCCAGAAACACCTCCTTCTCTCTGCCCTCCCCTGCCGCCTTCCCGGGGCACAGCACAGCTTCAACTCATTTCTCTTTCATTCTTAGCAAGGCTAACTACGTTTTCAAGAGTGCCCACAGTAAGAAGCTTTTCGAAGGGGGCTGGATTCTCTATCTTCCCTCTGCTCTGATGTAGGGGCCAGTCTTTCAAGCTGCTGTGGCCAGAGCTGGGTCCCCACCACCCTTCCAGGGAGGAAGGCAGAGTGAGGACTCAGAGCATCCTAGGCAACAACAGCTGGTTCTCTCAGGGCACGCACACAGGCGCATGCGCACACGGAGGCGCATGCGCAAACATGGACACGGAGCGGAGACCTCGCCGTGTTTGACCCCTCTCCAGTGATCACGCAGGTAAATTACTGATTGCTGCTTCCGAGACTGAATTGCTCACCTCCGTGTATTTTCACTTACCCTCTTCCCTCCTCCGCTGGAAAGGGGGGCTCCCCTCAGGCGTTTCATCCAGGCCCGGGAGTCTATGCAAAATGAGCCTTCCTTTGTCTTGAGATAATGGAATTTGCAAAGAAGAGGTCAGGCTCCTGTGTTTCAAGAATGGCTCAAAAGGATGGAAAGTGAGTTCAGGAGCTTGGGGTCTGCTGTCCTTACATCAATGTTGGTAATTATCGGAATCTCCAAACAATGAGCTCCAAAAGAATAGGGACAATTCCTTGACCATATTTATTTCTCCAAATCCTAGAATAAGACCTGGCATATGAGAAGGAAGGAGAAACGGAACATAGAACTCAAACACCACCCTGCCTTCTTGGGGCACACCCTCTCTCTGTATTTCTCTGTAGATATAAGGAAACTTCAAGCGATGACAGGGGTAAGAAGAGAAAGAAATGACATCTGGTTGGGCAGATTCAGAAAGACTGGATGAAGACTCCAGCCTTGGAGAGGGACCTTGAAAGATAAGTAGGATTTCGGTAGGGGCAAAAAGGCATGAACAAGGCATGCTTCAGGAAAGCGTGGGAATATTCAGGAAACAGGAGGTGGTTTCCTTTGGCGGGAGCACAAGGTACATCTAAAAGAGCAGTAGGAGCCAGAGTGAGGGCGGTGTTTGGACCAGGCTGACAAGGATGTGAGCACCCCCAGCAGCACTGGGCTGGATGGCGCAGCAGGAGGGCCAAGGTGAAAGGGCCTGGCTGCCTTCCATGTTGTCCCACCTCCATTTCTCCACTGGTTCCAAGAATCGGTTCCTGTGCGTTAAGTGGATGGAGGGACTTTCCTGGCCTCCCATCTGTGCTTGCAACTAGACTTCACAGAGCCTGCAACAATGCCTTTCTATTTAGAACCAGAAGGCAGGCTTTGGGATGTCATTCTCCATAGGTGGAGAAGGGAATGGATTGTTACTTACTTGGGAAAAACTAGCTGGAGGATGTAACAACTCTACCAAACTCCAATAGACTGCTTTTTTTATTAATAACAATTAATAGCACACGCCTTTGGTCAAAAGGCGTATCTTCAACTTCCTACATTTGAATTATTCACCTGGACTCATAAGTAGGGAGAACTGAAGTGCAAGAATAGTTGGCAGTTGGGGGCATCTGGGTGGCTCAGTGGGCTAAGCGTCTGCCTTCGGCTCAGGTCATGATCCCAGGGTCCTGGGACTGAGCCCCGCATCGGGCTTCCTGCTCAGCGGGGAGTCTGCTTCTCTCTCTCTTCCTCTGTCTGCAACTCTACCTGTTTGTGCCCTCTCTCTCAAATAAATAAATAAAATCTAAAAAAAAAATAGTTGGCAAGCATGCACAGGTTTCTAGAAATAAGGCAAATGAGTAAAAAATATTCTCCATGTAAGATGTTGCGAGGGTGATGAGGCTAAAGTCCTATAGGACCAACCCCTGCTCCAGCCTTATTCCCCCATCCTCCCTGCCCCCATACCTCTACTGAGTCGACCAATAGGATCATGCTGTTATGTCTATCTCCAGAACTTTTCCCTATGCATTTGCATATTTACAAAATTTATACTCATGTTTGGTGTTCATATACCTAAATGTATTGGTTATGTGGTTTCAAAACTAATTTTGAAAAGGTTGGAGCCAGAAGGTCAACAGAACATAATACATGCTGCAGTGGAAATTTATATTCGCTAAATAAAACATTTGTCCACTTATACTTGGATTTTCCTTTCATGCTCAGGAAGATGTGGAAGCAAAAGTTGATACTGTATGTTCCTGGTTGGGTTTTGTTGTTTTTTTTTAAGATTTTATTTATTTATTTGACAGAGAGAGATCACAATTAGGCATAAAGAGAGGAGGAAGCAGTCTCCCTGCTGAGCAGAGAGCCTGATGCAGGGCTCAATCCCAGCACCCTGAGATCATGACCTGAGCAGAAAGCAGAGGATTTAACCCACTGAGCCACTCAGGTGCCCCTCCTGCTTGGGTTTCTTACCCACTTCTGGAAATCTCTGCTATATGCCCCACCTCACTCAATAATTAGCACACCTAACAGGCATAAACAGAGGAAGAAACCCACAGATGGATGTAACTATCACCTATTCTGCTCACACAGAGCTGAAGGAACCCCTTCCCCTGATACATAAACCCCCTCCCATTTCAATAGGGAACATGTCTCAGGCTCAGGGTGGGAGAGTTCATCTCCTTTGCTTGCTTAGATCTCTGGATTGATAACAATAGTGTGCAAGTTCTCTTGCTTTCTTTTAATTTGAAATCTCTTCTTATACCAGGAGACACAGGGTTCAAATCCTTGCAGATTAAAGTCCTTCCATCAAGAAAAACAAACATGAGAGTTAGATAACTCATAGACTGGAAATGTTTAGGTGAATTACTAATAAACTTAACAATAAGATTCCTCCCTTGGATGTTAAAGCACACATTTTGGGCACTTTTTTTTTTAAGATTTTATTTATTTATTTAACACCGAAAGAGAGAGAGAGAGAGAGAGAGAGAGAGAGAGAGAGATCAGATCACAAGTAGGCAGAGAGGCAGGCAGAGAGAGAGGAGGAAGCAGGCTTCCCGCCGAGCAGAGAACCCGATGCGGGCCTCAATCCCAGGACCCTGAGATCATGACCTGAGCTGAAAGCAGAGGCTTTAACCCACTGATCCACCCAGGCGCCCCATTTTGGGCACTTTTGAGCTCTTTTGCTTTTCCCATCCCTACTAAAAGTGTTAGCTTGCACAGCATAAAACTTAGAAAGTTAGGCTGCATTCTCATGTCACCAGTTCCCAAGGATCAGCTCTCCCTTCAGATGAATTAACTACTGATCCTTATTCTGCTGTTCTAAAGTGACATGGCTCATGTCGCCTATGATGATTTCATTAGGAGACAGGCTAAGGGCACATCATCCTCCCCGACCATCTGTCTTCCTCTTTATCTCCACGTGGCACTCAGGTCCACATTGGTTCTTGTCAAATAATTGCAAAAATTTCTTCTGCTTTCATTGCAAAGGCAAATGACGAATTGCTTTGGGGTCATGTTTTTACGAAGGTGATAAAATCCCCTAATGGGCTTCAGGTGTATCTTTACTACCAGCCATGAGGCCACCTTGAGGTCACTCAATGGATATTATCATAGTTCAGGGAGATGGACAGGACAGGTGCACCCGACGTTTTTCTTCCACCCTCTTTTTTAAAGGATTTCCACTAAAATCTGAAGGTCTCCAATGCTGAGATTTGGTATATGAAGGGAAAATGCTTCTACCTTTCAAACTGCCTCAAAAATTCTATTTCTGATGTGACTTTATAATCCTCAAGAGCAATCTTCCGACTGCCTCTCTTGAGCCACGAAGACTTGCATCTCTGCTTTTCACCAAGCGTGGTTCCCCGTCAGTATATGAATCATGCCTGATGACAGTACCCCACTGGCAGTATTGGCTTTCCATGTCAGGCAATCCTTTGCCTCCCACAGCCGCTCTCTTGCAAGGGAGTGGGGATGCAGCACTGCAGATTTGGGAATCTGAGGTCCTATCTGCTGTGGCAGCATCAGGAAGATACATATTAAAAGAGGGAGCATTGTGCTATGCTGGCCTTGTAAGTTACAGTGTATCCACTACACTCAACTATAACTTTTGCCAAATTTTGAAATGTTCATATTAAGATGTTGAAGAATTATATTAAAGCAGTTGTCTCCAGGGGCACTTGAGTGGCTCAGTCGGTTAAGCGTCTGCCTTCGGCTCAGGTGATGATTCCGGGGTCCTGAGATTGAGTCCTGCGTCAGGCTCCCTGCTCAGTGGAGAGCCTGCTTCTCCCTCTGCCACTCTCTCCAGTTTATGTTGTTTCTCTCTCTCTAAATAAGTACAATCTTAAAAAAAATAAAATAATAAAATAAAAGAGTTATCTTCAGAGGATTACAAGCCAGATGAGTGAAGGGAAGGCGTTTGGTGTTCTGTTTATCATGTCTCAGAATGACAAGCACATCCAGGCTGGGCCTCTGGAGCATCTTCAGAAGGGACAGTGTTGCCATGCCTCTTGGAACACCACCCCGCCTCTGGGATTCCACAGCTCCTTCCTGGGTAGAACACCGCTCTGGTCCTCCACCCTAGCCTCCTGCCCACCTCGCCTCATGCCAGGCTGAGGGGAAGAATGGGCGCCCTGTTCCCAGCAGCTTACCCTGAGTGCAGCCTGCTAGCCCCTCTTCAGCATCTACAGCCAGTGGTGACAGGGATTGTGGCGTCTCCACCCCCCCAGAAGGCTGGAGGGCCACGTCCCATCAGGAGCTGAGTTTCAACCAAGTCCCGCCCCCCCCTCCCGGGTCACCTGGGTTACATCACTTGTTCCTCTGATGTGGTTTCCACTTCTGAAGAAAAGCCCTTTCAGTCAGTTCAGTCTGCCTGCAGAGCATGGTTTCCCTTCTCCCAGGAAACTGAGACCCATCGTTATGGTGCGTACCATGTGGAGCACAGAAGTCAACGGGCATCTGGGCAAGACAGAACCGCACTCAAACCCAAGCCCAGCACCTTCTGTCTGGGTGGAAGGAAGGACAATGTGCTATCTTTTTCATAGGGTGCTTTGTTATATTAATGAAATAATACAAGCAAAGCACTTAGCAACATCTAGCAATATAATGATCTCTGAAAAAACAGTAGCCAGAATGAAATGTCTCTTTCCAACTCCCACGTTCTTCTATATATTCTGTAGCACGTAGTATGTATTTTTGTCCTTAATTATCAAAAAATGCTAGATAATAGGATGTTAGAGCTCATGTCAGTTATCCAGACACTCAATGGACCCCAGTTAAATCGATTAACTGTACGTGTCCCACTGATGAAGAAAGCAGTAAACGAAAAGAAAATAACCTATCGGAGATGCAGACATGTGTTCAAGTGATTTCTATGATGAGACCCGAGCATCTGTTCAATCTCCCCTTGGCCTAGTTGTCCCTGGGATTACACAGTTAGAATAAATATTCAGAAAGGTAACTCTGAGCTAATACAATATTGTATTGAGGAGAAAAGCATGCAATTATTTTAAGACAATCTTTTTAGGAATCAATATGTGTATAGAGATTTTCTACATAATGTATTGCAAAAGAAAGGGAGTTTCTGGTGACCTGAAAATTCAGTGAGTCCTGTTCCCTGAGGTTTCATTTTATCCAAACTTGACTGAATTAAGTGGAGAACATTTGTGGGTCAAAAGATTTGGGGCTGCGTGGGGCAGAACTCCCATGCACCAGGTTTCTCTTCTCCATCCTCCAAGACTGTGTCATTCATCATTATTTATGGCTTAAGCCTTGGAGTAGAGCACGGAAAATGCATAATGACCAGATAATATGCTCCACACAAATCACGCTTTTTCACGCTATGCCATGAACCCTAAAGATACTCCTAGGAGGCAAATATTCATATGCAGAAATCACGAATTCCTTTGCATTTGCTAGAGAAATGAGGCCCCGTAAGCAATTGCAACAGGAGCAAGCGGAGCTAGTCTTCTCAAACAAAAGCCAGGATTTAGATCCATGGTCCCCTACCACCTACCACATTGTCTTTGGAGACTTGTGAAGAGCTACAGTTCTGACCCCCCCCCCCCCCCCCCCCCCCCCCCCCTTCACACCATCTAGANTCAAGGAGGGGGTGCTCCATCTCCTGGGCAGAAACACAGTAGCCCATTCACTGTGCTGATCTCCGAGTGACTCAGAATGCAGCTGCTTAGATTTATGGCCAGCTGATGGATTTAAGGGCTCTTGGCTCTTTTGTTGAAACTCATATTAATAAAGAAGGGGGCTTTATAAAAACTTACGGTTGCACGGAATGAATGTATGAAGAATTGCAATGTAAGGATTTTGATGTCTTCACAGCTCAAAAAGTAGGGTAGAACCATGCTTTCTTTCATTGGTTTCTGCAGTCTTAAAAGCAAATGGGCTTTAAGGGAATTTGCCCGTAAAATTTGCAGAATAAAGTAAACTCTGGCAATTATATATAAAGTCCTATTTTCCTCTTCACCCTGCCACCACCAAGAAGTTGCTTTTACTGCCAAGACATATTTTTTTTTTTTTTAGGATCAGACATAAACACCCCGAGGTTGAATTCTGGCAAGTTCTTTTCTTGTCCAAGTTCTTAATTTATGCCTATATGTAGCATATATCAGTTCTCAACTACTTAAGAGAAACCAAATCCTGGTTATGTCATACAGTAGCATAAAACTCTAAAAGAACTTTCCAAACTTGTAAGGGAGAGGACCTATTGCACTTTTTTACAAAAAAAAAAAAAAAAAAAAAAAAAAAAAAAAAAAAAAAAAAAAAAAAAAAAAAAAGCTCATCTGGCCTTAGGAGTTAGCCTAAGTTAGGAGTTAGCCTAAGTCTGAAATGTATAAAACTGAATGTGACATATCAGGAAAAGAATATTTGCATTTGTTGCATAGCTGTTATGTTTCAGACTCAGTGTCTATCTTATTTTACTTATCATGATACACAATAATGCTTCAAGATATAATTCACTCCCTCGTACAGATGAGGAAACTAAGACTAAGACAGGTTAAGTAACAATCTCATCAGGGTCACTTGAGAAATTGCAGTAGACAGAATTCTGAAAATGGCTCCTAGGAGTCCAAGGCTTTATCCCTGAAACCTGTAAATGTAATGAGATATCACCCCCATGATTATATCATAAGGCTCAGTTGACCTTAAAATAAGGAGATTATCCATGGATCTGACTTAATCACATAAAACCATAAGAGCAGAGACCTTTCTCTGCCTGTCACTGGGAAAAGAAGTTGGAGAGATTCAAAGCATGAGGAGGCCTGAGGAACCACTGCTGGCTTGAAGACAGAGGATGGAGGGGGCCACACAATGATCTAGTGGGATCCTTCTAGAGGCTGAGAATGACCCTTGGCTGACAGCCAGCAAGGAAACCAGGACCTCAGTCCTACAATCACAAGAAACTGACTTCTGCCAACAATCTCTATGATCCTGGAAGTACATCCTTTGCCAGAACCTCAGATGAGAACATGGCTACCCCACACCTGGCATGTGAGGTCTTCAGCAGAAGATCCAGTTGAGTGAAATTATGTGACAGTAAATGACCTCGGGAAATTATGTGACAGTAAATGGGTATTGTTTTCATCTGCTAAATGTGGGAAAATCTGTTATGCAGCAATAGAAAACTAATACAGCAATTAAGTAGAGGAGCTGAGATTCAAATTCAGCTCCATTTGGTTTCAACCAAGTAGATAAGACAACTTCTAACCTACTCACAAAACCTGCTTCAATAGATTAATGTGAAATAAAGAACTATCTCATTTCCATAACAGATTAGAAAATTTAGTTTAAAAATTTGTGTCCACCCCATTCCTGACTTCATCTTCAGGAACATCCACCTTTTCTGGATGAGCAAAAGGAAAGTAGTTAACTAATTTTTCTAAATAGTCACCTGATTAGTAAGAAGAGGAAAACCACTCTTGGCTTTCCTCCAAATGCAATCTTTTTGTGTAGATTAGGAAACCAAAACTCAAGGAAATCAAGTGACATGCTTTGGGTTGCAAATCTACTGGCCTCATAATTCCTGGTCTGCATAGCACACTGACCTGGAATTTCTTGTACTTCAGCTACCTGGCCCCAATTTCTCTGTCCCCTTCAGCCAATTACTCAGATCAAGCACCCACAACCTCTGTTCAAACAACAGCCTCTGACTTGGCTCCCCTCCTCACTCAAGGCCCTCCGGTCTTTTCCCCAGTGGCTAACCATCCTGCCTCAGGGCCTTTGAATTGACTGCAAATGTTCTGTCTGCCTGGAACACTCTCTCTGTCTTCATCCCCTCCCCTTAACCATGTTAACTCTTACCCATTCTTCTGATCCCAGTTCAAATGGCCGTTTTAGGGACAACTCCCCTATACTCTAGAGTACATTAATTTTGTCTACAACCTTTGGTTTCCGCAGTTGGCAATTTATACTGATTTGGGGATTAAGTCATTGAAGTCTTTTCCACCCATTATATGACAATTCCATGGGGACTAGAATAGCATCTCCTTTGCTCACCTGTGCCTAGCATGGTTCTGGCATATACATGGGGCTCATCAAATACCGGATGAATTAATGAGTACCTTCATGGATTTGTGCATTAATACAATAATGTAGCTACTCTCAAGGTAGGCAGACCATTACATCACAGACTGCCCCTCCAATGGGTCAGCTAAATGAAGGTACTTTGGCAAACTAGACCACATCTTTCTACCTCCACCGTGTCTATGCCAACCCCAAGAAGTGAGTGTAGGGCTTTTCTAGCTCAAAAAAAAACAAAAAAAACCAAAAAAAAACCCCAAAACAAAAAACACCAAACAAAACAAAAAACCCCAACACACACAAAAAAATCCACTTCACAAAGCACCCTGTGCCTCCAGAGTACTTCCTCCATTTCATGGGCTGGTATGGACGGTATTTCTCACCTCCTCACATCTTTAGCTCTACTGAGAGATCTGCTGAGAAAGATCCCCCACCCCCACCCCACCAGGCAAAAGACCCAGCCATATGGGAAGCCGCCATGTAGACGGTTACTTCCATGACTGAGTCTATCTCTTCTCACAGCAGAAAAAACTATTCCACATATTAGTCATTCATGAATGAATTGGCATTTTTATTTTACTTTCTTGACATTAGTTATTTGGAAAACTGTTTCAAAAGTGGCACTAGAGCATCTCCAAGTTTTTTCCAGTTCTGGAAAATTGTCAGTCTGTGATTTTTCACTTCGGATGTAGTGACCACAGATTTACAGCATCGTCACACTCATTAAATGGAACCGAACAGCCTCAGATTCCAGGAAGTTATACGGCAACAGAGAGAATGCCCTCTTCTGAGGCAGAAGAGGGACTGGAGTAAGGCACTAAAGTTACTTTTAATCCAATCTCAGCTTACACATCCCCTACGTTCCTGCCAAGTAGTTAGCCGTCTATTAAAAAACAGTTCGGTAGAGAACCCGTGGCTCTAAGAACCCATCAATAAATCAGTTTATTAGGTGACTACCTTCAATTATATCAATTTAAAAACAGAAAATCATATACACGCAAGCTGACCATTATGAAATTCAATGTCTCACCCGCCTTATTCTATCCTTGTCAGTAATTACACTTTGCGTAGTGGGTGAAGGATTTTGGTCCTTGTTGCGGCTTGCGAAGACAATAGACGCAGGGCACGGTTTGGACGTTCTGAGTGAGGAACTCTTCCCTGGGATTTTAGGAAAACCTGACATAAGAAGTGGAACTAGAACCGTTCTTTGGAGGAAGGGTACATCTCCTCAGAGAACACACGGGAAAGCACGTTCCAGTCACGAGCACAGCAAGTCCCATGCTAGTGATATGCTCTGATATGGGACTATTACTTATTGGCGGATTTGGTTGACTGAAAACTTTTGGTGGAAGAAGAAGAAAAGGCAAGACGGTCAGATAGGGGCTAGATTAATCAGCCTTGAATATTGGGCTAAGAAATTTGAACTTGGTTCTAAAACTAGGGAGCCACTGAAGTTTATTCAAAGACTGGCTGATAGGCATGTGACTGAGGTTCACCAGCACTGTGAGGACAGTTGTCCCTGACTTTACCTGCACACACCGAGTATCAGGTCGAGAGTGGAGCCCCCGTGGCTTAGCGTCTTCCTTTAACAACCCTGAGGGATTCTTTGAATACATAGTATTGTGACATCATCAAACAAGAAATTAATTGAAAATTAACATATCCATCTTATAGGATATGCATATATAGTTTTTTAAAAACAATGAATGTGGGCGCCTGGGTGGCTCAGGCCATTAAGCGTCTGACTCTTGATTTTGGCTCAGGTCACGATCTCAGGTTTGTGAGATCGAGCCCCGCGTCTGGCTCCATGCTGAGGGTGAAGCCTGGTTAGGATTCTCTCTCTCTCCCTCTGCCCCCTCTCCTGTCTAAAAAAAGTAAATACATAAAAACAATGAATGTGAGTAAGTATGTAGACAACATATGGCAAATAACATGCAGAAATCCCAGTGTCTGAGCCTATCTTACTAAGAAATCTGTGAAACAAGACTGATAGCATGAAGATTCATAACCATCACCTTCTTTTAAGGGAACCGTCTTTGTCCCAAGCCTGTCAAGTTCTTCTTTTATCTTTTATCCTTGTAGGTATCTCATGGGTCCACATTCCATGGTCATTCACAGTGGGTTGATTATTCGCTTACATCAGAAATAAAACAGTGTAGTTCAAAGATCAATTCCCAGTCAAGCCTGCAGTTACTCAAAGCTACGGGCGTAAGTAGAGCAACTTCCTCAACTCTAATCCCGAACTCCAGTTACATCTTTTTCCACTTAACTCCTGTGTGAGTCTGGACAACACTGGCATTTACTTAGGTGTGTTCTCATCCAACGGGAACTCTACAAAACCTCTTGTCCCAACCTCAACTGACTGCCCAGGGAACAGCTCTCCTCTGGACAGCACTGGTAGGAATGGGGGGCTGGGGCTGGTGTGATCCACCTCACGCCTTGGGAAGAACAGCGGCCAGGAGTTAACCTGGAGAGAGAACGCACAGGTCGTAGTCACTAGGCCAGTCTCCCCACTACTCCGAAGTCTTTGAGTCTTTGCTTACTCTCTGGGTCACACTCTCCAAGTCCTTCCTGAGCACACAGTCTGGTTTTGCTTTTTACCATTTGGGGGCCCTTTATGTGTTGTTAGCTAGGCAAACAGGATCCTGCTGAGATCAGGCTGACACCGGTTTAGGGTTACGTAGACTCTACAGTGGAGCCAAAAAGCGACATACCTTGGTCGGGGAATTACTTGAGGAGGACTTGCACTAAAGCCAGAGGATGAGGACAAACGGAAGAAATCGATGTGGGTGTTCCTAGGAGGTAAGTGGTTATTTCAACTTTATGTATTATATTTTAAGTGGTAAGATTACAGATGCTTAATTTATTAGCCCGCAGCAAGGCTATCTTCTTTTTTGATGGATACGTTTTTTTGTTTGTTTGTTCGCTTGTTTTTTACTTACTGAATAGTTTTAAAAGACCTTTTCTGTTCTTGAAAGGATACATTTCCTAAGAGAAATAGGAGCTCAAAACACCTTGCTTGGAATGTGGGAGTCAACTCTCAGGAAAGTATTGCATTGCTGGAAAGTGATCATGAAATTGGGTTCTTCATAAACAAAGTCCTTCTGTAATTTCAGAAAAAGTTACTTTGAAACCCGTGTATGGAATGTGCCTGAGGTTAATCGCATTACAAAGGACTCGAATCTACAGAGGCAGCTGAGTCTATGTAATCTGTGAGGTCTCTACCTTCTATCGAATTTCTGTCTAATTTCTGTCTAGGTATTCGGCAGGTGTTTTCCTTTATACCTACATCAGTTGTCCATCCATGGTGAATAAGTAGAAGGAAAGTAGAGAAGTAGGAAATTAATTTTTAGAAGAATGATCTTTTTTTAAGATAAATTGAAAAAAAGCATGACATTTCTTTGACTTCTGGTTTAATTTATTCTATCACAAAATTCCAAAGAACAGTGAAACATCTCAGAATTTACACGAATATGTTAATATTGTGTAATTAGGTTTTGCTGAATTCAGCTGGAAGAAAATGCTAATGGGAATAAGGATTTTGTAATGTGAACAAAGTTGAGTTTGTTGGCAGAAGCAGGCTCAGAAATTAAGAGAAAAAAGAGAAAGGAAGTCTGGAAGAGTGGACCTGTACAAAGAGGCACAGATACATATGCAAATGGGGTTGTGATGTGGAGGTGGATTTTATTTCTGTTCTGAGAAGCCTGATACACACAAGTGAAACAGCTAGATCTTACCAGTCTTTAGTTGATGCAGATGGGATTCTCCATATTTGGGGTGTATTCGTTGAGTGAGTATGAAGGAACTAATATGTAGTAAGAATCTTTCATTTATTCTTACTAATTCTTAAGTTGATCCAAGATCCTCTGTATTAATAGAGTCTGATCGCTAAAGGTGATGAATAAAATTGTTCCCACGTGTAATAACAAAGAAACCGGGAGGAAAAAAATGAGTTATTATAAATTGCCTGTATGACAGGGTGCCGGGTGTCTTGGCCATTCGAGCACCCAACTCTTGGTTTTGGCTCTGGTTGTAATCCCATGGGCCATGGGATCGAGGCTCTGATGGGGTAGGTGGGGAGTCTGCTTGACCGATTCTCTCCCACTGTCCCTCTTCCCACTCACTGGTGCTCTCTCCCTCCCTCTCTCAAACAAACAAATAAATCTTTAAAGATAAATAAATAAATTGTGTGTGTGACAAAAACTCAGTCCACCATGTTTTAGAAAATCAGAAAGCTTGGTCATGCTAACTTCAAGAAAGTATCTTGGGGTTAGAAGGATGCTGTCTCCAATCCTCTCTTTCCAAGGAGCTCCCAGAGATGAAAGAGAAATCTCGTCTTCCTCCCTCAGCTGTTCGATCACCCTTGTTGCCCATATTTTCCCACCTTTCTTCCAAGACTGAGCACTGTCAGTCTACTGATAACTTCTTCCTTCATCATTAAACTTTGTTTAAATTTCAGGTCTTCATATTTTCAAGTATCAATATTCCCCAATCAAAATGAATCTTCTTTCTTTATTTTTGAGAGTATCATGGGACTTAATTTTATTTTTAACCTTGCATTTTTCTTATAGGACTAGGCTGCATTGAGTTATATGTCAAAGTTCATGTTTTAGCTTAGGATATATGTAATATGAAAACCCAGTTCTAGATCATTGTATTCCCACTACCAGACATTCGGAAACAGCATTTTGCAGCTGATGTGAGAACAACCTTGAAAGCCCGATTTCACTGGAACTTTTCCTTCTAGAGTTTTTGCCTGGGATAAGGTATGTTTTATTCTTCAGGAAACATAGCCCGTCACCACTTAAAATGGAAAGGAAAAAAGGAATAGCATTTTATTGAATATCCCAAGTCTCTAAACTTGCCAGTAGCTTCTAAAGAGTTGTTATAGAGACCTCATTGATGGCCCTAAATCATTATTTCTGAGATGATGGTGTCTGAAAAAGCACTGCCAAAATTATAGTCTCAAAGACCTTTTTTTGGTATAAATGAGTGAGAATAATTATGGGGCTTTTCCCCTTTTCTGCTGATCACTTTGCTCTTCATAATTATTCAGTTCCCTTTTTATTCCTTTCTACAACATTTGCATTCAGATCTTGAGTGTAAAATTCTTTTCCTTACAGGTAGTGGTGTTAGCCTTAAAAAAAAAAAAGGTAAACTGGATAATCACTAAACTCTATTTGAATGTAGCAGTGTAGAAGGGCTTCTTTGGGCTAAAAATCTTTTCCCTCCAAACTTGTATTGGTTCGCGTACTCCACATGGCACATAAGGCCTAAATATCTTGACTGCTTCAACACAGGAGGCATGGGATNACAACATTTGCATTCAGATCTTGAGTGTAAAATTCTTTTCCTTACAGGTAGTGGTGTTAGCCTTAAAAAAAAAAAAGGTAAACTGGATAATCACTAAACTCTATTTGAATGTAGCAGTGTAGAAGGGCTTCTTTGGGCTAAAAATCTTTTCCCTCCAAACTTGTGTTGGTTCGCGTACTAGATGATCCTCCCATGTGCTCTTGCTTCAACCCATACACTCCACATGGCACATAAGGTCTAAATATCTTGACTGCTTGAACACAGGAGGCATGGGATCCACAGAATCCTTGTGACCGGCAGCATCGTGAAGGCTTTGCTCGGCCTCTGCACAACATTACAAAATCCCTGCATTTCTAGTGGGCTTTGGTGAACCATCTTTCCTTAATCTGGCTATTTTTCATGTCTTCCTTTAAAAGAGAGACAGAAAGGAGGAAGAGGAGAAATTTACACCACGATCTTTATCACAACACTTGTAAAACTGAGACTGTGCCAACCTGGTGGCACTAATTTTTCAGAATACTGAATTCCCTGGGGAGAGCTTGGTGGACGTTCTAAGGTCATTCCACAGGATCTCCTTCTATTGATATGCCAATAAAATGCACTTCAAATACGTAACTCCTTGTTCCCTTGTGTCTCCAAATTTCCTGCTGCGTCTTACTTGTTATAAAACTTTGGCCATGTTACCCAAGCCTCTAAACTCTAGTTTCCTGAGAAGTCTCAATCAACGTACTGACAATCTTGTTCAGCACTGTCAAAATTATCCCCAAGACAAAAAGATTAAGATGGTCTATGAAAAGTGTTTTGCTCCAGTGAAACCCACACTACATTTTCTCTTCGTCCTAGACGGTCCCTTCACACCTTCCAACTTGCAGGGAGAGCAGACTGGGAAGAGCTCACAGCGTGACATTCGCCCCCCCCCTTTTTTTTTTTATCTCATCCCCACTTCAGTGCTGTGCTGGTAAAAGTTTAACAGTGAGCTTCAGGGCAAGACAGGAGCTTTGGGGCAGGACAGAGGAGGGAAGCCTGATTTGTAGCATTTGCTACTTTCCTCAGTGTAAATATTCCTACCATGGTTGATTTCAGGCAGATTTCAACTTGACATCCACTGGCTTACAAAATTCTGGAAATGTTAACAACCACCACTTGCAAACTAGTACAAGCCAACTCCAACACGCCGCTGCTTCTTACCATTCAGTAAATAGAGTTTTAATAGTATCTATTCAAAATAATATGGGCTTTTTGAAGCTCCATATTCATAATCTCTAATTCAAGATTTTAGGGGTTTTTTTGATGGGGACTTTTAGAAAGTCAATACAGTGCGTATACCATATATGGTGTAGTAATCTTGCAGGAGTCTGGGATGGCACCCTGAAATGAATCACCCTCATATTTCGGAAGCTAAATGAAAAATTCATACCCAATGGAATTAAAAGCAAGAACTACAGATATTCTCCAGTTACCGAAGGTGAGGCTTTATTGCATAGTGAGTTCAGGGCAGGGCAGGCTTTGATACAAATGATTTCAGAAAAACTTCCCATTTGCAGAGTTGTTGGATTTCAGATTGAGGGGAAAAGATTTCAAACTGCAGGTGTTTACACTACCTCCTTCTCAGGGCATGTGTGTGCATTAGCCCATGAACTTCTGTGTAGAAGTCATGACTACTGGTCGTGAACTTGTAAAAAGGTGACCAAAGTGGAGAGATGAAGATGGCTGATGCACGGAGAAGCTCATCTCAATGGTACATGGTGCTTAGAGCAGGTTTGGGATCCCAGACCTGGTTCCGAATTCTGGCGCTGCTTCTTACTATTTACAAAGCCTTGACCACATCACCTGAGTTCTCTCAGCCTTGGTGTCCTCACTGAAAAAATGGAGAAAATACACGTAATTGTGAAGATTAGATAAGATGCAGAGCATCTTGATGTAGACCTAAAACATGGTAGGGGTTCAGAATCCAGTAGCACTCGCTGTTATGCCTACTAACTTATAAGGATTTGTTGTATGTCATCAATATCAGAAAAGAGGAGACACACGAGGATGAAAGAACACACTAGAAGCCTCTGTCATCAGTTTTTTTTTTTAATTTACTTGACAGAGGGAGAGAGAGATCACAAGTAGGCAGAGAGGCAGGCAGAGAGAGAGGAGGAAGCACACTCCCCACTGAGCAGGGAGCCCGATGCGGGTCTCGATCCCAGGACCCTGGGATCATGACCTGAGCCAAAGGCAGAGGCTTTAACCCACTGAGCCACCCAGGCGCCCTGTCATCAGTTTCTAATTTAAATTTTTCATTGACTCAATTTTTCATGGTTAAAAGTAGTCTGATCCCCCCCCCCATTTTATCATTTCAGTTATAGCAGCCATGGCATTGAATCCTTAGAGGAGAAAAGCATTTTCTAGTAATCTTTCCCCATGCAGTTGATTATATGTCTTTAAGAGAGATACAGGAAGAGATGGAGGAGGGAAGAAAGATCCTTTCTTTCTTTTTTGTCTGAAAAGTTATCCGAAGCAATGGAAGCGAAAGGGAAGGGACAAACTGGAGGTCCGTGAGAAGCTCCCGGCTTTCGGGAGTGTATGTTTGACCAAAGCAGTGTCAAAGAAGATTTGAATGATATGCCTTAAGTGTGCACTACATCATAACGATTCTGAGCTGCTGAACAAAATTTTTTTTATTGGCCTGGCCCCAGGAGGCATTTAAATTTGTGATGCCCGATCTACAGGGAGTGGGCCCTTTAGGAGATGCTGTTGGTATTTAGGATGGGACCACCCTTGACGCTACAGGACTTTCCAAGCATTGCAGAACGTTTATCGATCTTGGTACCCTGCCACCAGTAGACCCCATCTCCCGTAGTAACAACCGAAAACACCCATGTCCCCCACACACATTTCTACAAGACGCCAAGGGCTGTGGTAGTACTCCTGTGGAGAACTTCTAAACATAATATTTTCGAGAAATAAAGTTGTAAGCAGCTCGTCCCTCGAACACCTCTGACATAGAGAAAACAGCTCAAAAAATACATTAAATTTTAAAAGTACATGTGTGGACATGTACTGTTATAAACTTGAAAATACAGCTAATTTTGAGACAGAAGCATAAACTGTTCAGTGTTGCTTTATTGCATGTAACACAATGATGAGTGTTCTCTATTACAAAGATGTTCAGGCCATTTGCATTAAAAAGACTGGATTTTGTTTAACCAAGACAAATCAAAAGTTTCGAGTTTGGGGGGAATTTTTTTTCTGCAAATATCAATATAGAAAGCAGGTACATGTACGTCTTACTTTGCTATATTGGTCAAAATTGAGGAAATTTAGGCATTTAGAGAAATAGACAAAATTATGATGCTGACTATGAGCAATTTACACTCTGCTCACAGGCCTCTGTTCTCCACGCTCATTTCTGTTGTCCTTTTCGGCATTTGTTGGTGCTCCTTTGTTCTCTTCCTACCCTGGTTGATATCTGGGTCCCCTTCTTCTCCTGGGGCCTCCTTTACTAGCAGGAAATTATGCTTTTTAAGAAGATCTGGTTCATTCAATAGGCTAGTTCAATAATGGGCAGGAGAATCCTTCACTATATTGCCCTTGGATAGATAACGAATTCACACCTGCCTTCTGGACACCAGGTCTTAATCCACTCGGCTTCTAGGGAGGGGAATTTTGGAGATGGTGCTGCAGACCAGCAATGAAAATAGTACGAAGTGTCAAGGTTTCCAAATGGCCTCAAAATCCTCAACCTACTTTTAGACCCAACTCAGCAGGCTTCTAATAATCATGGACATTTCTTATTTTATCTTTCACTCTTGGAGATCAGCACAGTTTCTTAATTTTTAAATCTCCTAGCTAATTTGAGGCTTGAGAAGGATCAAATCAGGGATTCGCCAGCACCAATACCGATGCTGATCTCCACCTCTGGCTGGAGAGAATTTGAAGGTGCCTGTCACCCCATCATGTGCTTACTTAACACTCTCGGTTTTCTGTCTTCCCTACATGAGACTCTATCCCATAAGACCCTTCACTTACCCTAATCTCTCTAACATGGCCAGAATATTCTAGAGCATTTCCTGAAAGCCTCACAAAATCAAATTTAAAATTGAAATAGCTTTTCCAAAAAAAAAAAGAATGAATAAATGATACCACGTTTTTCCTGAGGTGCTCCTGTAATCTAATGGACACGATGTTTCTGATCTTGTGTGATCATAAATTCAGCACAGCCATCATCAGCATCATAAAAGTTATCACCATAAGTCATAAAATGAAAGCAAGGCGTGATCCAGCCTTTTAACTCTGGAAGTTTTGCAAACATTAACTCCCATATGTGCGTGGACCGGTGACCCTGAAATGTGATTCTATACAAGATTGTGTATGATTACACTGCTTTTCATTAGAAACAGCTGAGTTAGTGGGACATGCAGGGGAGCCGAAACCTGCTTCTGCCACGTATGGCTGTGTGACCTTGACCAAATCACTGAAACTTCCTGAATCCCTGCGACCTTGCATGTAATTTAGGGATTAGAGTATCTATCTCACCAGGTGTGTATGAGGAATGAATGAGATGCTATGGGGGACACTCAGTAATCTCAAAAAGCAAGAGCATTTCTTCTGCAGAAGTATAATTGGTAGACCCAATCGTATTTGAGACTGGAGAGGTATGCTTTGAGGGATATACTAAGCCAGGGCTGGCTATCCTCAGATCCTCCTGGTCCTTTCTGTGCTCCATATCACAAGATTACAGGGGTGGCAATTGGGCACCCCTATGGGCTGATTGTTCCAGGCCCCCTGTCAGCTGGGTTCAACCCATGTTGGGTTATGGGGTAAAGGAAGGGAAAAACCAGGGTGTTTCTCCCCCTCTCTGCAAGTGTCTAAGGTAGTGGCTATGTCTCCGGCTCTCAAAGACAGGTTCCATCTGGAACAACCCTTTTCTCCCTGCCTCTCCAGCCTGGGGGAGTGGGGGGTGGCATTCTGCTGTTGATCATTTCCAGGCTGCCTCATCATCTCTCCTTTTGGTTGCTCGCTTCTTCCATCACTTGTGGAGTCAAGTCCTTGCATAAAATATCTCTTTTGTAAATACTTTAAGTGGTTTCTTTCCCCCTTTTTTGACCTTGACTGATATTGGAATTAATAATAAGAAAAACTCTCACCCAGAGAATTTTCCTGATACTAGATGTGCCATTAGGAAGTCATTTCATTGAAGGGGCCCCTGGGTAGCTCAGTCAGTTTTGCATCTGCCTTTGGCTCAGGTCATGATCCAGGGGTCCCGGGTTGGAGCCCCGAATCAGGCTCCCTGCTCAGCAGGGAGGATGCTTCTCCCTCTCCCTTCTGCCTGCCACTCTGCCCCACTCTGCCTACTTATGCTCTCTCTCTCTCTCTCTCTCTCTCTCTCTCTCTCTCTCTCTCTCTGTGTGTGTGTCAAATAAATATATAAAATCTTTAAAAAAAAAGTCATTCCATTGGATTCTTTTCCTTAAAGGGGAGAGTAGCATATTACTAACAAAGGCTACACAGTAGCACGTTCATGACTCTTGCCTTGCTCTTTCTTTCATCCATCCATCCATCTACCCTCCCTTGGAACTTTCTATATCTGTTGTATTAGGAGTTGAGCAAAGTGCTGGGCACACACAGATGAACTAGACACACAGTGTGAGAGACCAGGTGATTTCAATATCTCTAGTGACCTGAAGGGTGGACTGCCTTCATTTGGGAAATCAGGAATGACAATATAGATTGGGTGCCTCGTGCTGGACTTGGCACTCGGTATCAATAAAAGTGATTTCATGCACCTGTTTCTACTTCCTACCTCCCACCTTTCACCTCATTAATAAAGTGAGGTGAAGTGAATAATAACCATTCCTTAGATAAAGAACCAAAGTCCACAACTGTTATCTGCCTAAGGGTGAGCAGCTAGGAAGTGACAGAGTCTGCGGCCGGGGGTCAGATCACACAGCTTCTGTAAGTCCTCAGTACGAAGAAATGTGTAAGGATGTGGGGTCAGGGAGGAGAGTAGCAGAGAGAGCATTTTCCAGGGATCAGAAAGCCCTAGGTCTTGTCCCTTCTTTGCCGAGTTGTGCCCAACACCCTATCCAACAGTCACACTTAGGCATCAATTAGCTTCTTTGAGCTTGAGGCCCCTTGAGGGTCAAGTGAAACCAGCACCTACCTCATAGGAGTGAAAAAGACCGTCCATGTGGTACTAGCTCGCAAATGCGCTGTACATGTGTGAGGTATTCCTGCTCATTTCTACTCCGAGTCACAACAGAGGGAGATGGGGTAATAGGCACGGTTTTGTATGAGCTCCATGTACTGGAATGAGTCGTGATTAAGCCTCCCGAGTCTCCACTTCTGGTCTGTGGAAAGAAGCTAGCACCTGTCCTGTCGACCTCACAAGGTTATTGCAAGACCATCTGAAACGATGCTTTGAGGACAGCAAAGATCTGTTTTAGTCCCATTGCAAATCTTCCGTGGTAGTGTAGTCCAAGCATAACCCAGTCTCATCGCTTTAGGTAATACAAGTCAGTCGCGGAGACAAAATAAATTGTAAAACTGAACATAAACTGGGCACTGTTGGGAGAGAAGTGACACCGTGTAGCCTTACTGCATAAAGGTCTATTTTGTTTCAAATCTTTATCGTACTCCCCATAATCACGGCCATGCATAAAAGCAGACGAAACGGGAAAATCGGCAACAATAACAGCTAATATGTATCTAGGCTTTATCATCCAGGCTTAGACTCCTAAGCCTTCCCTGTGCATCACCTTGTTTAAATCACACACAGCAGCTCTGGGGTGGGCACCACCGTTACTATCCCCATTTTACAGATGAAGGAACTGAGGCACGGAGAGGGTAACTAATATGCTCAAGGTCACATAGCTAATAACTGGTAAAGCTGAAGGTCTGTAAACAAGTAATGTGAGGACGCATTCCTACAAATTACAAAACCTAATGGAGTCAATAGACAAATATGACATATCTGCTTTCGGCGGGATAAGTGTTAAGAAATCACTTCGCATCCCTTTGACCGTCATCCTAGGCACCTCTGAAGTCATAATTCTACTACAGAGCCCGCGCCTTTAATCAATTATCAGGCTGTTACAAAGGTTAGTCGTCTTCTTTGCTCCTTTTCACTTTTACTTTCTCTAAGCAAAGGTTATTTGGTACATTAAGTTAGGTGATTAGGGTAATGATGCCTGAAAACCTGAGCTTCCCCCCTCTTTTTACATAGCTTCTATGCAGTACCCAAAGCTTCTGTGCAGTACTAGAATGTTGACTTTAAAAATGATCTTTGGTATTATTTTAAGGAAATCGTATGGGAAATTATCACGTCCAAGCGAAAGCTAGACCCGAGGATCCCGGAAAATGAAGAAAAACGATGTGTCTGCGAAAACGGTAGCTGGGATTTAAAAAAAAAAAACAAAAAAACTCCCCCAGGGGTTGTAATTTGACTGCACTCTTTGGCAACGCTCCAGGGACAAGTCCAAGTGCTTAATCTCGCTCTTCGGCTCTCCCCCTCCTCCTCCTCCCCACCTTGCTCGCCCGGGGGCCGCGGGGAGGAGGGACCGAAGATCCGCTGCTCTCGGCGGCGGAGCCGGCATCTCGGCGCTGGGAGGGGCGGGCCCGGGCGCGGCCGAGCCGGGGAGCGCGGCCGAGCGGCGGGGCCGAGCCGAGGAAGAGGAAGTCCGAGCCGGAGCGGCGGCGCTGGGCGCTCG
>LNAC01000287.1:2126322-2201350 GCA_002007465.1 Ailurus styani | reverse complement strand
ACCCAACCCCACAACTCAAACGGGCTCGTCCGAAAACGGGGCGGGACTGCCAGACACCCGAGGTCAACTCCCCGACACCGGTGCCGGCGCCTGGCCTCCCAGGACCGGCGAGCGGCGGGGGGAGGAGGCGGCCGGGCCGCTGCGTTCGGCTCGGGGGACCGTGCGTCTGTAGGAACTAGCCTCGGTGTCCCGGCTCTGCAAATGAGGGGGGTAAATGGCAGCACCTGGTCCGCGGAGACGTTGCCGACCTCCTGGCCTCGGGGGACGGCCGGGGTCTGCGGGGGATGCCCGCAGCCCAGCCCCCCTTTGTGTCCTCTGTTGAGAGTCTGTTTCCTAAACCAGAAGCCTACGGAGGTTTCATCGGGAGAAGTTAAGCTGTTACATTTCTTTCGGTTCCTTGCAAACAATGAGACGGATGACTTTGTCAAGCGCGCCGTGGTCTTGTTTGTAGAGCCGGCGTTGTGTTAAGTTCTGGTCCTTAACGCTCCGTTTGTACCGCCCTCCGGTGGCCCCGGCGACTGCACAGATTTTTGAAATCACTGACGGGAGCCCGGGGGAAAGGCTGTTTCCAGCCGGCGTCTGTGTGGGGCTCGGGGGAGAGTCGGTGCGGGGATTTTCCGGCGGTGGAGACCGAGCTACCTCGCGTCTCGTGTTTACACCAGGAGGAGTCCGGAATGTGGACTCGAGGTCAAATTTGTCATCTCACAGATTTCCAGGCCTGGATAGGTGGTGTAGATGCTATGAACGTAGTTATCAAGTGTGAAAATCAGCTTCTTCTGGCTTCTCAGTTTCTGGAGTTGGCTGACTTTTAAAGAATTTACAGGCTTTGGACTTTGATTGGATGCTATTAAAACATTTCCAAGCCCGTCGTGTCCGGAAATAAGAAAACTCTGTTCTAACTTGAGACCTAGCGGGCCATTCCACCTCTGCTGCCCTTGGCTTTAACCGGATGATAAAGTGGTCTGCAGGAACCAGGTAGTTTCTCAAGCTTCAGGCTCCCTCCCCCTCCCCCACCCTCCCGTGACTTACTTGGGTGACAATATTCAACACTTACTTAGAAAAGGGATGGTTTGACATAGGATCCTTTCCTGTCTTTGAGTCTGGATTCCTAATTCTTCACTTTCCTTTTTGTCTCATTTGAGGCCCCTGTCGAGGCCACCAAACCACTTGAAGAAATGTCCCCAGAGTTGTCCCGTCTTGCTGACCTCATCCTTAGTAGGTCATCCACAGCCCACAGCCGGAGCTGCCTGACCTTCCCTTTCTGTCCTGCATCCCCAATCCGAAGCTCCCTGTTGAGGGAGCAAAGTGAGAAAATTATCTGGCAGTCCGATCGGTGACCGATTCGTGCCTTCCTTGATCAGTTTTCCCTAGTCATCTCCATCTTTGCCATGGACACCAGTTCTTTTAGTGACTTGAATATGGGCGATGCTACTGGATACATGCTTAAATATTTTCCTGGGAGACTCAGCCTGTGCTTCAAAGAGATGAAGCAGTCACTTTGAAACAAATCAATAGAAAGCAGCAATGTAATTTTTCAAAACCAAGAATAACCCGTACTCTTTTGTTCTCCTCTGAGGATGTGATTTTTGCGTGATTTAATTAAGATTTCATGGTTTGTAGTCAGACATATACTTATGGGGAACGTATGAGTAGCACTGAATCTTTTGAGCTCTTAGGAAACTAAAAACTCTGAATCTGATCTGTACTCTGAATCTTTTTTTTTTTTTAAGATCTTATTTATTTATTTGACACAGAGCAGCAGGCAGAAGGGCAGGCAGAGGGTGAGGGAGGAGCAGGCTCCCCGTTGAGCAGAGAGCCCAAGGCTCAGGGCTCCATCCCAGGACCCCTGGATCATGACCTGGGCCGAAGGCAGACTCTTGACCAACTGAACCATCCAGGTGCCCCTATGCTCTGATTCTTAATGGTTGACACCCTCTTTTTGCAGGCTTCTCCCTCCTGTTTTCATTGCTAGTGGTTGGTCTTTCAAACAATTATCATCCTTTAATCCTCCTCCAGGGATCTTTAGATGCATGGAATATTAAAGCTAGAATGGATCCTGGATGACCTAGGTCGTCAGCCCCTAAATCTTAAAGATTTTGGAAAGCACTAGTGGGGAAGAACCAAGTGCTTTGGAATTAACCTGTAAATGAAAGTTGCCTCTCCGCAGCTCATTAGCACTGAGACCTTGACCCCTCTAAGGAAATTATTTAGACATAAATTATTTCATAATCAGGAAAATGTAACAATTATAGGTGGTCACTCTCTCTGAATCATCTCACCTTTACTCATTTCTTCCTCTGTAAATTTAGGAAATAATGACTCTTCCCTGGGGAGTCACGCTGAGCATCGATGATCATTCATGAGACAACCCATTGTAAGTGTCTGCCACATTGTATGCTTTAAAGGTGCTTGTTGTTGATAAGCCAAGCCGCAGGAGTGAGTGTTTTTGCTGGACGTTACAAAGCTCTCTACTAGTAGAACTGCAATTTGACCCAGGTTCACTTGTCTTTGCCCCAGACTGTATTATCTAGAAATGATGGTGGCATAGGGATATATGTTTTATTAAATGTAATGGTTCATTCTTCCAGGGGGGGGAAAAATCACTTGTCTCTTTTGTCTTTGGAAAAACATGATTCCTAAAGCAAAATGGTCATGTATTCAGCAGGGATGAAAATGGAAACATTTTCTAGACAGACCGTAAACAGCCAAGTACTTGTAGGTGGCAAGCATCTCAACTACTAATGTCTCATCACAGCCTCCATCAATCTTAATAAAATGAAAAAGCTGACCCCAGACCACTTGGGCAGTCAAAGCCATGGGCGTCTGTGCCAAGTAGAATTTATGATTAGAGAGCCAGCTTTCAAGTAATTAAGAGACGACTGCGTGTTCAGCTTTACATTGTTCACGCTGATGAAAAGCAACAGATGTTTTAGCGAAGATAATAGAAGTGTAGCTAATCCTCCTAGTTGGGGTGTGTGTGTGTGGCAGGTTTGTTTGTAGGACAACTGGGCCACAGGTTATTCGGATGCTGTAGAACTTTCAGTATGCCTGGGTGATTCCTCCCCCAGTGATCAGAAGTTGACAGTATGTCTAGAATAGTTTTCATGTTTGAGTCATGCTTTGCTATCTTCTCAATCTGTATATACAAGGTTACCCAAAAAAGTGTTTTTCTGATGAGATAGAAACAAAGTAGAAATTTCCAAGCCTAAACATCTTCTTTTGGTAAATCTTGAATTACTGTTTGATGGAAAGCTAAAGTGGGTTGTATTCATGGATCTGAAAACCCATAACCTTCTCCTTCCTTCCCCTATCCCATACAATCATGGAGAAAAAGTCAACTTGAAGCACGAGAGGCTAAGTTTTGAAAAAGATTCCAGCTACACCCGCTAGATGTACTAACCCGAAGGCAGGAGAGTCAGGGTTTTCACGGATCTTTAATTAAGAAAGTTGTTTTGGTAAGGTTTAGTAACCAGGCTGCTGCGGGCCCTTCCGAAGCCACTTACCACCAGCATGAAGAAAGGTAAAACCGTTACAGCAGTTGGCCAAAAGCTAGCAAGCCCTTGAGGGTAAGGAGGACATCTTAAAATATCAAAGGCAAGGGGGGGCCTGGGTGGCTCAGTGGGTTAAAGCCTTTGCCTTCGGCTCGGGTCATGATCTCAGGGTCCTGGGATCGAGCCCCGCATCGGGCACCCTGCTCGGTGGGGAGCCTGCTTCCTCCTCTCTCTCTGCCTGCCTCTCTGCCTACTTGTGATCTCTCTCTGTGTGTCAAATAAATAAATAAATAAAAATTTTAAAAAATCATTTAAAAAAATATCAAAGGTGAAGTTGAAATGGATGTGAGTCTAACAATCGGCTAAAAATTTAGAATTCTCATAAGAAGAATTCCTAACGCAATAAATGATCATACCACTGAACTGGCTTTCATTTCTGAGATGGCAAATGGGTCTAGTTCTCTTCATGTCTGGTCACATTAGACACAACGCTGATGACCTGGGTCAGGATAGAGATGGAGGAGGATGATAAGAAGTTCTAGATGGTAAACCTTTTCCCATAAAGAGCCAGATAGTAAGTATTTTCTGGTACCTGTATTCCTCTGCCATATATTCTTTGTGTTGGAAAAGGGAGTGTTGTCTGTTTACAGTCCTTTAAAAATATAAAAATCGATCTTTCCTTGACTGCCATGTAAGACAGGCTACAGGCTGGCCTTGACCTGTAGCTGCAGTTTGTCACCTCTGTCCTAAGTGAAATAGGCTATGTTTGTGGTATCCTTCAGTATTTCTCCAGAAACCCAAAGTAACAAATGTAATAGTCTCCAAGCTAGCTCAATAGAAATGGACTTAAAATCAAATCTCCTTTGTCGTTCCTTTTTTCCAGTCATTCTTTATTTTCTCTTTACACTAGCCTTAGAAGGCTATTCCATATAGCCATCAATTGACATGAGAATGGCCATGCCAAATTTCAATATTTTCCCTTGAGTTGGATGCTGAATGGGAGAGAAGCTTGGCTGAGATGGAGTAAAGCCCACACTAAACTGGGTTATTAATGAAGAGTACTGATCCCATGAAATGAAGATCAAACCCCACAGCATGGCACCCAAGGCCCTTGTACCTACTTTTCTTCTAACACCTCCCATGTATACTTTATGTCCGGATCAGTCCAAGTAACGCACAGAACCCTAAGTGAGCTATGCTATCTCTCATCGAGGGTGGAACCCTTCCATACACAGTTGAAATATACATCACTTCCATGGAGCCTCTCCTCGTGCTCACTTCGGCAGCACACATACCATGGAGTGTCCCCTCATCTCATCAGGCAGAGATGTAGACACCTGCGCTTCCGTATTAATGCAGGCCCTTACGCAGGAAGCACTTGGAAGGACAGAGGAATGTGATGATCCCCAGTAGACAAATATCACTTTTCAAGGGTGGGGACCTTTTATTTTTCTCTGTAACTTCAGTGATCTTCCCATATAGCTTTGGACAAGCACGAGACTGTTTCCAAGCTTTGTTTGTGGTACACAGAATAGCATGGTGCCTACGGGTCTGGTTTTTGAAGTCAGGATGTGCTGAGGTCTAGTCCTGGTTTCTTCATTTAAGCTGATATCTGCTGTCCCATCTTTAGAGTAGATAATAAGAAAGACCTCTAAGTCGCTAGGATTAAATGAGATTTGCCTCTGTAGAGCATTTAGTTCAGGGTCCGACATGTAGTAATTGCTCAATAAATGGTAAATTTCCTTCATTCCAGAGCCAATTATTCAGAACTTCCCATGTCTAGAATGATGCCTGATCCAGTGCTGGGCATAGCGGTGAACACAAGAGATGTGGTTTCCATGGAGATGGGATACCAAAGGGGAGGAATCAGAGTGATGGGTGGGCCATCTTAGACTGAGACTCCGAGAAGCCTCTCAGAGAAGGCAACGTGTGAACTGTAACTTGAATGATAATGATGAGTTCCTGTCTCATCAAATCTAAGATACTTGTGAAAGATACCCTCTTTTAAGGTCCCACTAAGAGGAAATCAACACCCTCTCCTATAAGATACATCCCTAAGTTGTGAGAAATGTACATCTTCACATCAGTGACATATATTGATATTTGTTACTAAGTAAATATCCATTGAATACATTAGTGATGCTCTGTGGTTGCCTACAAGATTGGGCCCCAGTGGTTTACATTCTGAGTTTCTCTCTTCTGTTTCATAGCTCTGAAAGGTTGACTCAGATCTGCCAAAGATAAATAAAGACTATAGTAAATTAAGACATTGTGAGACACATAAGACATTTGTGATCTGAGATGTTTTTAAAATAGTTTAAAACTTTCACTTCAGTCCTTTAAATGAACAAAGTGTGTTAGAGAATCCTGTCTATGTGGAACTGACCTACACATACCTTGGGTAGGAGTGAAGTGGAGAGGCTTCTGCAGCTGGATAATTCCTTTTGGCCGCTGTCTGCGGGATGTGTGAATCCTTAATGCGTGTAAATGCCTTTCTAGGAGCAATGAAGACATTATCTGGTGCTTATGTCCTTCTGTTTTCTAGAGTTAATTTAACAGAAGTATTCCTTCTCTCCTCTGTCTCCCAAGGGGCTAATCATTGCTCTGACCAACGAGGTCCTTTCTGATAATAAAGTGGAAGGGGCTCCATTTGGAATCAGCCCCCTTTTCTCCTCTGGCAAGTCTCCAGGTTTTCACACTCCACGGAACATTCTCTCCCCATATTTCCCCACCCTCCTCCCTGTTCAGAGAGTAAAATACTGCTCGCTTAAGTCTTTGCTTTCTGAGCACCCTCCAACTCTGAACCCTCGCTCGCCAAGGTCTTTTTCTGCACCCGGGGTGGACCCTTCCTGTCTCTCCTTGTCCAGCTCTTCCCATCTGTCCAAGATTCCGTTAGCTCCTTGGTTTCTGAATGGATGACTTCATGGGAGCTTTGACAATACTCGGCTGTTTGGGCCCTCCCCTCTGCCAGTGGTCAACTGAAGCCCCAGTAAAGACCCAGTAAAGTCCCCTTGCACACTTTCAGCCAAGGAGGAAGCAAAGTGCAGACCTTTCCTCTTCCTCCCTCCACCTTCTCCTGCGATGGAAGCCCTCGGGTTTTGGGAGGTCATCAGAATCCACACCAACTCTAGCTGAAATAGGGGACTTTGCAAACAAGGAGATACAAAGGAAAGGTGATCCGTACGCATTCCAGGGATGCACGTGAACCACAGTCCAGCCTTAGGATGGTTTAAGGCTGCTCCAGTCTGTGACTAGAAAGCTGGCTGGGGTGGCGGGGGAAAGGGGGAGATGTGAGGCCACGAGGAAGGGGTGGGGGTGCTGAACTGAGGCCATCACAAAGTTCAGCTTCCCCGGGCTGTGTGATTACACATGGTCCTCAAACACTAACATCTGTGCTTCTCCGATGTGCCGAGCGAGAGGGAAAACTGTAATCTGGAGCATAAATATATGATCCTGTGTTTGTTCCCTTTAAACCATGTAAACCTGTCATTAGGTTAAGCATCTGTGTTGTGCTGAAATATTATCGCCGCCTCAAAGGAGGATGCGGTAGCTGGTCTGAAACAGCTTACAGTCTAAATATTCAGGTGTCTCACACTTCTGAAAATGTGAATCAACTAAACACATGAATTACGGAGCCTAGGAGTCAGACTCAGGAATGTAGGGTTATCTAGTGGGGGGACACTGGAGCATAACAGAGACGTAGACTCTAGAAGGTAATTTTTTTGAAAGAAGAACCTTCTCTTATGCCTTTCCCATCATAGATCAGACTTTTTGGAGATTTTCTGAGGACTAATGAGGGCGAGGCTCTAAGGGTGATGAAGTGGGCAGGAGACAGATGGGAAATGGACACATGGATGGGCTGCCTGGGATTGGCTGTGTCTAGGAAAAGTGCTTGGCGAAATGTTTGGAAGCTTCTGGAATATCGTTATGGAGCAAAATCTTGGTGGTCTTGGCTTTTTTCCACTATTCTTCACTGTGTATATGAGATAAATGCTTATTTTCCCCTCTCTCCTTTAACAGTTGTTTGGGTTAGGCTCTAAGGAATGCCATTTAATCACAATATTTAATGATATCTGATCGTGAAGCTAAAATGGTGAGGAAAGTAATGTAAAAATAATGTTGTTGTGGCACATGGAACCCCGTGGCCCCTGGCGTGCCCTGTCACATTACCTCTAGCAACTTACAATCCAGATGATTCCAGAAAGTGTCATCATTATAAAGCACTCATTTTTTTTATTTCTTTCTTTTTAGACGTTACCCTGATATGAAAGCGAATACCATGAAGTTCTAAAAATCGATTTGTCATGAGCCCCACAATAGCGATGCCTTTCAAAATCCAGAATTCCCCCAAGGAGCAAAAAAAGATTTATTTCACTTTATGGTCTGCATATCAAGATGCGATACTATCTAATCTAGTACTATAGTTCAAGAAATTTCAAACAGGAAGCTAACAGGTATATGCTTTTTCCTCCTTATATAAATGAAGAAGAGAGTACGTGTCTGTTTGAGCTAAAGACGTAATAGCTAGTAATAGCTAGTCTAAAAGTCCCCTTGGTTTTGGATCACTAATATATGCAACAAACATGCTTTTCAAATGTTCAGAAACTATATACCATATACCAATGAGAAGATTCTTATTTGACACTCCTATATGCACAATAGATATGGCATTCAAATGTCATATTCTCTTGCTCTCCTTCCTTATTATAGCACTAGTTCAAACACTCTTTCTGTGGCATCAGTAATGGGAAAAATGGGGTGCGTGGAAAAGATTAACTTGTTTTTCTAAGGTTTGAATCCTCAGAGTTGAGATGGGGGAATAGCCTGGAACTGAGCACTTTGCATATGTCATTTGGAAGTGATGCCCTCAGTAATAGGGATAAAACCATATAACGAAGGTGTTACGAGGACTTAAATGTGCAATGTACGTACGCTGCCTAGTAAATGATAAGCCCTTGCTAAATGGTGGCTCTTTTCCTGTGTTCACGGGGTGTCACTCTGCAGTTTTATTCCCTGCTACTAGATGCTGGAACAATAAGCCAACATGACAATAACTGTAGCAAAAGTCCATGGTATGCCAGAGGGAAGAACAACACATTTCTTTGGTTTGTTTTACTGTAGTAGAGACATGATACTCATTATACTTGAACATTCCGATGAGAATTAGTTTACTCAACAAAGATAATTTCCTAAATTCTGGGGATACGTTGAACAAAACAGACCAAATCTGGAATGAAGGGAAAACTCTTTATGATGAATAATCTAAGGAAAAGAAGATAGGAAGTACTCTAAAGAAAAGAAGATAGGGGAGCACCTGGGTGGCTCAGTCAGTTAAGCGTCTGCCTTCAGCTCAGGTCATGATCCCAGGTTCCTGGGACTGAGCCCCGCATCTGACTCCCTGCTCAGCGGAGAGCCTGCTTCTCCTTCTCCCCCTGCCTGCCGCTCTGCCTACTTGTGCTCTCTCTCTCTCTCTGTCTCTCTGTCAAATAAATAAATAACATCTTTAAAAAAAAAAGTAAGAAAGAAAGAAGATAGGAAAAATGCAATAGGGTTGGGGCTCTCTCTTTGCCCAGTGACCTGAAGGGCCTATCTGAGCTGGTTACATTGAGCCAAGGCTTAAATAAGTAACCCTGAGAAGATCTGAGGGAAGAACATTCTAGGCAGAGGGGGAAAAAGAAAAGTGAGGAGGACCTCAGAGAAATAAGCTTGGTGAGTCCTAGAAAAGGAAGGGCAAGCTATATGTGTGAGATAGGAGAGCAGCAGTGGTGGGGAGATGAACCTGGAGGGGTAGGCAGGACCTGGATTGTGTAGATCTTTATATTTTCAGAGGTCTTTACCATGGCTTAAAAGTGCAATGCTAAGCCACCGAAGGTTTGAAGCAGGGGAGTGACATAGGATTAATGCCCAATTATCACTCTGGCTGCTGTGCAGAGAAAGGACCACGTGGAAAGTTCTGGAAACAGGTAGAACAGTTGGGGCACTATTGCAGTGGTACAGAGAATGCTCGAAGAGGAGGTGGTGAGAAGTGGGTTGATTCAGAACTGGAACGTCGGCCAAGATGGTACAGCTTAAGCAGAAGGAATTTACAGGGATTAGGAAGCAGCCTGGCTGTTACTTGTTTTGTCCTACAGTGCTTACTAGTCCCCACCTTCTGTTCCATTGCCCTCTCTTTTTCAGCTCCCTTAGGTGGGGTCACCAGAGCTACTACTCTCTGTGAAGCCATGACCTCCCCCTAAACCCCTTCACAGCCAAGTACCCCCTCCTTTCAGCCCCTTAGCCCCCCATTACCTCATTTCTAGCACTTCCAATGTGGTATTTTTGATAACCATTTAGTTGGTCTGCCTTCCCTCACTAAACTGTGAGCTCCTTGACAGCAAGTATTTGAGCAAAATACTTTTTCTTCTACTGGTTGAAATGAGCATCGAGAAATCTGGGTGAAAATCTTAGTTTTCACAAATTAGTGGGAAAAGGAAATTCTGAGTAGGCAGCGAAATATTTGAAGAAGGAGGAGGAGGAAGGAAAGGAGAAAAAAAGAAAAAATGAAAGGAGGAGGGGAACCCATTGGAGAAATTCAGAGGTTCTCTGATTTAATGCTTCATGAAGGTTCTTTTTAGGAAAGTGTTTGTGTTCAAATGATTTTCTGCAAGAGGAGTCCGGTAGCTGTTGGTCTGAAAGTTGCATGGGTCTGCAGTAAATGTGGTACTCTCTAAATATGTATGTTCGTTGCCTGCCTTTCACTGGTTTATAGTGTACTTGGGAGCTCAGCAGTGTTTATTCTGGAACAGAACGACTATCAGAGAAATTGTAATGGTAAGAAGTCTCTCTAATGTTCCAGCAGTTGAGTGACGGCTCTGCATTTCCAGACAGGATATCAGCCCTATGCCAGCTCTGTTAACAGGCTTCCTAATGTGGGGGAGGGCACCTCAGACCTTTGGTGGTGGTGAATCTCCTGGGGCTTAGAGATTATGCTGTATTCATCTTGGAATTCCCAGTACAGAGCATGGTCAGTAGGTGCTCTTGACCTTTAATCAATTGTTTGACTTCAAATTTGGTTCAGTTCTTGATTTTCACTGTAAAGCAGGATTGAGTAGTCTGATGTTCAATGTTAAATGGGTGGATTTGGGATGAAAACCTTAATTCCAGTTTACCAACTTCAAGCTTAGACATGTAAAAACGAGTTTGAGAAGTCTATATTTGTTATTCTCATATTCAGAATTTAGCACTCTTACTGAAAGAAAAAAAATGAATATGGCTAAACCACGTTGTTTCATGTTATTTTCAGTGGGGCAAGGATTGTTCTGTTATTTGCCAATTTAACTTATTAAGACAGGTCTTCAAATGATCCCGTCATGTCAGAAGGGAATGGATTCTGGTGGCCTCATTTTGGTGACTAGGTCTATTCGAAAATAATCAAATGAAATTTCTTTTAGAATATTCTGATTTAAATTTTCTGGCTCAGGTAGGGAGACCTTATTGTGTTTCAAAAAAAATCAGGAGAAAAGCTGCAGTGGGCCTGTCCAAGCCTCCCACTTATTTGCACGCCTCCTGGGATTTATCTGTTGGCTTTTGCACAATGGATTCAAAGTCACCCACCCAGAATTGGGTTCATAATCTCTCTTTCCAGGCCCACCTCCAACTTCCTGGGGTTGTTTTTTTCCCTCCTTTTCTAATTCTTAGTTAATAGCACTGTAACTCACTGGTCACGGCAAGCCATTTCCTTCTCTCTCTTGCCTTGTCCAATCAGTTAGCAGTGACTTCCTAAAGAGTTCTCAATCCATATTCACTTACGCATGCTCCCATCCCATCCTTTTAGACACTTATCTCTTGCCTAGACTGTTCAAATAGTGATCCAGCTTTGACTGATGTATCTAGAACACAAATTTGGCCAGTGAATACCTTGTCATAGGGGAGCCTTGTAATGGCTTAACCCAAAGGAAGGGTTGATGGTAGAACTTAAGGTAGAGAGAAAAGTCCCAGACAGAGAGCCTTTACCATTTCAGAAGGTCACATTACCCCCATCTCAGGTCTAGTAGGGTAGGCATACTCTGCGGGATCTACCTCCAGAGATCCAGAATCTTCCTTCTCATGGACTTTACTGCTCCCACTGGGTCCAATTCCTTTGCGCCCTCTCCCTGGATTGGTGCAATAGGTTCCTGACAGGTTTCCCTGCTTAGATCCATGGTCTCTACTATCTCTTTTCTACACAGGAGCCTAAGTGATCCTGTCCACAGGTTGGCTAATTCAAACGCCCCTCATGGTTTGCCAACACACTTGGAGTCAAAAGCAAATCTGTGAAACAGCCTCCGAGACCCTTCCCAGTTGGTCCCTGCCCCCCTCTTTCTCTCTGGTCCCGTCTCCTTCTCTTACCCACACGCTCACTCTGCCTCGGCTCACTGGCCCCTTTGCAGTTGCCACATACGCCAAACAAGCTCCAGCCTCGGAGTGTTTTCGTGACCTCTGCCTGGAAAATTCTTCCCTGGATATCAAAGCCTTACTGTCTCTCTGCTTGCAATTCCCTGCTCAAGTGTCCCTTATCAAAGAAGTCTTCCTCATCATGCTTTACAAAATAGGAATCCCCACACCTTGCAAGCCATATCCTTCTTACACTACTTCATTTTTATTCCCGGCATTAATCAACACCTAACAAAGGATATATTTGTTTCTTATCTGTTTTTATGAGAAGTGAGGCTTTGTGTTGTATTCACTCTATTTCCAATGTTTTAGAACAGTGCCCGGCACAGAGAGAAGCTTATACATTTTTCGAATAAATCCATATCACCGTTGCCATCTCTGGCCCCTGAGAAAGGTAGGTTCTGGTTGTCTGAAACTGTTAGTCCACATTCTAGAATGAGATCAGCAGCCTAAGGCAGGTGAGTGGGTGGTTGAATCCTGAGGAGTAGAAATGGTGAGAACCTGCCCTGTGAGACCACCTTTTTCCATTCCTATACTCATGTTCCTGCGTTTCCAAAGACATTTTCCTTAGGAGGTCCCCCTGGGCCAATTGTCTGCCCTCTAGCGCCATCTTACCCAGAAAGCTTTACTCTTGGCTGTTCTCCCATATCTGTCCTCGACTCCCTCCGACCTGGGTTGCTTCCCCACACCCTGCCTTACTCCTCCACAGTGCCCCCAGAACCAAATAACGTTGCACGTGTCACAAACACTCAAAAAATACCAAGTCACTGCTTGATATCTAGGTCCACTTGTTTACCCTTCATTCCAAAAGCTACACATCCATCAAAACAGGCAGTGTGGTATGATGGTTAAATGTCTAGACTCTGGAGCTGGACTACCCAGTTCCACACCGGGTTCCCCCACTTGGAGTTGGCATGACTTTGGACAAGCTGACAAGCTATCTGGCCTCCCTAGCTGAGGGGCAGCACCTCACAGACAAGGGAAACAGCACCAGACCCCGGGCTTAGGCTGAGGATCAGATCCGGTCATTCTTTCACATGCTTGCAAAACCTACTTCTAGCATCCAGAAAATGCTAGTAAATGCTAGCCATTATTCTCATTAGCATTTCTTTAAAACTGACATCTTTTGGAAAACCCAAATTGCTCTTTTTTCTCAGAAAACCAGATGTCCTTTAATTACCATGTTAATCAGCTTCATGTATATGAATGCCTTAGCCTGATATGGATTACCAACTCATCTATGTCTTATGAATTTATATACATATAAATATATACATATTTATATAAATAAATATATAAGTATATATTTAACATATATGATTAATATATAATATATAAATCATATATATAATAGATATTATATATAATATTACATGCATTTAGAAATATTGGATTTCTCTGCCCTCTTCTCACCATTTCCGTCCTCCCTTCCTTCCTTTATTTTTCCTGTCTGATTGACACACTGTAAATTACTGTTTGTCTTTTTGAGCTCCTCAGGGAGGAATCTCTCATCTAATTAAAGAAATTTCCAAATAAACACAAGTAGAGAAAATAGTATGATGAACCCCCATGTACCCATCTTGCAGATTGAACAATTGTAATTGCTGATCTTATTTCATCTTTTTCCCCGTGAACCTCCCTCCACTGCTTGGTAGCGGTAAAAGCAAATCCCAGATATCGTGTTTTACTCAGAAATATTTCAATATGTATTTCCGATGGATAAGAACACTTTTCCAGAATAACCACCAATTAACTAACATGCCTGCTAAAAATAGCAGTAATTCCCTCATATCTTTTCTTTCTCCGTCTATATTCAATTTGTCCTATTGGAGCAGTGGTGGGGTTTTTTTTGCCTGCTTCATTTGCTGCCACAGCTCACCCAAGTACCCAACAGCCACTGCGGTATTGAACGACGTGAGTGGCTAAGTTCTATTCTTGAATTTTATTTTTGGAAGACAACTCCATTAAAATGTTATACATGGTGATTGCAATCTTGGGCTAATGAAAGAAAGCCCTCTTGACTCATAATGTAGCTGAGGCATAATTCTGTCTAGTGTTTACACGTCCCATAGAACTGACACCGGCATCTTTCATGTGGTCTCAGTTGGGACGGGCCATCTTTGAACCCCTTGCTCTTGCCTCCGAGGATGTGAAATTCCATCTCTCTTCGCCTTCTTGAACAGGGAATGAAGATAGCCTGGTTCATACTTTTCGAGATGAATGGACTGTCCTTGGACGTGAACTGTACTACTTACCTCCTGTTTCTTCTTCCATAAAGTGGGGAATAAGGCTAACTACTACCTAGGATTGTTAGGAACATGTGATGATGGTAGCTAAACTGTGACACGGTACTTGGCCTTTAGCAGCTGTTTAATGAACAATCGAGATCTCTCCCTTGTCATCAAGCCACGGTTGTTGGCAATCTCCAAGGCAAGAGTCCCCAGGAGAGAGAGGAAGGCCCCCAAGGGTTGACTGGGGGCAGGGCACTACTGAGTGGAAGCTGGCCCTCAGCAGGGCTCTTCCCTAGGACTTCTGGCCCCTCCATCCAGACTCTCTCCCCCTCCTATTCAGGTTGGCCCTTTAGGGTTTCTTACTTTTGCTGGAGTCTCCCGCAGAATAGGAAAGCCGTGTTGTGCTTTTATTTCTGGGCACCTCACTGCCCTTTCAGGGATGACTTTGAAGAGCATTTACTGCTAATAATGAGATCGAAAGACATCCTCATGGTTCTACCTTTTCTTTTGAGTAAACACTAGGGAAAAACAGTTGCATGAAAATCAGATTTTGTGCTTTCTTGAATGAATGACTAGGTTACACTATAGATTCCTANTTTTGCTGGAGTCTCCCGCAGAATAGGAAAGCCGTGTTGTGCTTTTATTTCTGGGCACCTCACTGCCCTTTCAGGGATGACTTTGAAGAGCATTTACTGCTAATAATGAGATCGAAAGACATCCTCATGGTTCTACCTTTTCTTTTGAGTAAACACTAGGGAAAAACAGTTGCATGAAAATCAGATTTTGTGCTTTCTTGAATGAATGACTAGGTTACACTATAGATTCCTATCTAAGGAAGATTATTTTCAACCACACTGGGCTCCTCATGAATTTGGTCTTGTCAATGACATGTCGGCAAATCACTTCTCTTAATGAGCTTAGATACAAGGTCAGTTTTTCCTCTCCATCATTCATCTAATACATGTGCGTGCCTTCTCAGTTTCATAATTTGAAGGAGCTTCCCTCTATTTCCAAGAACCACCTTGCTTTGAAGCAGATTAACTTGGAATTTGAGGTGAACGAGGCTTTGTATAACCTACAATTTCTGCAAAGCTCAATCTCTCTCCACAGCACAGAGAGGTTCAAAATGTTAAATCCAGCTCAATAGCTTTACTAGAACACACACCAGTGAGCCCTCTTCTGCATTCTGTGTCTGTGGCCCCTCCCCTCACACCAACCCCCAAGTATAATCCAGAATCTTCTGTGTGCTCTCACTTGGCCAATTTCACCCTCCAAGAGCCAGCATCTCCTTTTTTTCTTCCTTCTCCATTGCAACACTCCTCTTTTCCAAATCTCAGTGGAAATTTTCCAAATCTCAGAAGGAAATTCCTTCTATCTTTTTGCACTGAAAGATACCTCCTTAAGCCTGGGCAGCCGTATGCCCCGTTAAAACAGAGGACTGCATTATTATAGAAGAAAAGAGTGGCTAGTTGGGGGACACCTCAGCTGCTAAGAGAAAAGGAAGGTGACATTTGCAAGGTGTGGCATTCCGGAGGGAAGGAGCACCCGTGGCCAGAGTCACCTAATTCCACTGCTCCAGTGCCTTGCCGAGCCGTGGCCCATGGAAGCCACTGAAGTACTTCACTGACAGCCGAGTTGTCTTCTCTAAAAGCCAAAACCATGTCTAAAATATTTACCAGCTGGCAGGATGCCCTACTTAAGTACAAATAAATATTAGATTCTAGTGTTTGATTAACAACTGGGCATTTCCAATGAACTCTTCATTTTGACAAGGGCCATTTACTAACAGAGTCAGAAGCAGTTTCTCTGGGAGAGGAAGCTTCTAAAGATGCTAGTTATCATGGGATGTCAGTCATTCATGGTGACATCAGGAAACACCTGACAACTGATATTGTCTACTTGCTTCCCTCAGCTTAATGTCTTGTAAGAACCTGTTTTGCTCTCAAAGAGCCGGACTAATCAGACACTTGCTTGAAGGGGCCCCCATTCAGAATGAATTGATGAATCCAAAAAATGCTTGCAGTTTCAACATTCTCAATCTACTGTGATAGAAAAGAAACCACTGGTAAATGCTGAACTCCTAGATTTAAGACCATGTGGAGGGTGGAAGGATTTCAACATCACTTAGTGGGTTAGGAAGAAAATCTGAAAATCGAGAAAGGGGATAGCACAGATTTTTGCCAAGAGGAGGAATTTGAAGAAGGGCAGTCGAGTTCAATTGTATATTTTCAGAAATGTACATTCTGTGACTTTTCTTCTATTGCATATCCCCGGAGAATTACAGGAAATCCTTTGTTACAGGGTATCCTGAGTTGGAGGGTTTGTTAAGTTAACCCCCCCCCAAAAAAAACACTCCTGCAGTGGCAGGCTTCTGGTGAAGACTGTAGAATCCATTTATGCTCCGCTGACTTTGAGGACCAACAATCACTTTCATCACACTTGTTTGCACGGTGGCCCAGAGAAGAATTAAGAGACTTCCTTTCTAAAAAGTTTTTGCCAAGACAGCACTTTTATTTTCCAGTTGAGTCAGTGGGATTGTCTTCTGTTGGAATTCCAAAATCAAACTTGATGCCCTAGTGAGATTTAAAAGTCAATTGATGAGAAGTAATTAACTAGTTAATTACCAGTGTGACAAAATAAACCTGTGCTTTAAAAGTGCCTAAGCTACTCAAATGGCTGGGATTTTCAGGAGAAGGTTATTTGCTGGTGTCAAGAAGCCTTTGGCGGCACCCTAAATGTCCTTGGCAAGGTTTCCTTTAGAGCTCAGTGAAGGTTTTTGTCTGCTGTAGAGGTGTCTGTCTCTTTCCAAGCAGCCCAAGAAATTTAAGAACAGTGTTGCTGATGGTAAGTAGTGAACAAAGCCTCCAACTGGTGTGAGTGGGCTCATGAGGGGAGTGCAGAGCGGTCCCCAGGCCTTATAAAAGCGAAGGATTTCCTTCCATTCTCTGAGGCCCTTTGACAGACAAATGATTACAGCTTATTGATGGGCATATCAGCAAGCATTGTTTTGTGGAGGGCCTGGGGTGTGGGAACAGGTCTTAAGGGGCCAGGGAATATATCCAAGCACAGGAGGATGGAAAGCAAATATGGTATGTGTGCTGGTAAATGTTTAACAGCCCTTTGGAGTGGGGCTGGGGGGCTGTGTACACAATACACATCGCACACAATTTGCAAATAATACAAATGCAAAATGATTTTGACAGAACTCTTTTGTTAATGTTTGCCAGATTTCTTACCTTTGTAAGCCACCTCCTAATAACCGAATATATTCTCCATGTGAATATTGTTCTTTTCTTTCACATTAATAAGACAAAAGTGAAATGATGAAGATGTGTATCAGGGTTTTACTCACTCATCAGTGAGGTGGGTGACTCCTCTGTCTACTGGATTGGAAGCTGAATGATGTTGCCACATTTTTTTGTGCTATTAATACAGTGTTACAGCTATAGACCCTTCCATGTTTTAATTCTGCATTATGAACATTTTCTTCAGTGCTTTCTTAGGCATGAAGAGAACAGATCACGCCCAGATTTGTAGTGTTTGCTAACTTCCAAGGTGTAAATATCCCCTCTGTGCCTACTTCCCTGCTATGGATGTGACATCATTGAATGCAGACTGGGGCAGAAAGGGGCACTAGCCCCCCATTAATGTAAGATTTCTACCTATATTAATTAGAGAAAATAGATGTCAGTGACCTCAAAATAATAAAGTAAAAAGGCAATAAAATAATTAAGAAAGGATGAGTTTGGGGTATTATATCTTTGTTTTTAATACAATTTCTTTCATTTTGGGTTTATATGATTTGTTTTTACTGCCGCCTCTAACCGCGGGGTCAGAGAATTCCTGAAATTCAACACTGGGCTCTTGAGAGCTGCTAAGGAAGAGTCTTGAGGAGGACAGTTTCCCCCTCTCCCAGTCTAGGGAAGAAGGGAGGAAGCATAGCTGAGAGCTGTCATTTGGGCCATTTGGGACCTGACAAAACATTTTGAAAAGCAGCTGTGATTTCCCTTCAAGTGTGGAGCATACTAAATAAAGGTGGTCTCTAAATTCCTAAGAGCAATTCAGGTCCAAAGCGGGGTGGGGTGCAGCCTCTGCCCAGCCACTGCTAGAAGTTTTCCCACTGGTTACCCTAGGCTTTTTACTTAGGGGAGAGGGTGGTAGTAACTGCAGAGGAAGAGGAGGGAGTATCAAATCTGTGAAAAATCTACCAATTCAGAAATCCAAGGGAAGAAACTATGGAAGGCAAAAACACAGTTTAGACTTGCTTTGGGGACTGATTCTAGACAATTTGACTCAAGTGATGACTTTTCTGTAAATCTGTGGTTAAAGGCTTGGGGGTGGGGTGGGTTCAAAGGTCAGTGTACTTTTCGGTGCCCAGAATTCCTTCACACTCCTGCTTGCTTTAGCAGGTCCCACCTCCACACACTCCTGCCCCCCACCCCCACCCCAGACCTCTAGAAAGGCTCTCACATTCTTTCATGTTCTCCCCTCTTCCATCCTTGTAGACAGCTTTTTCTGCCCTTGCCTTGGCTCATACCCATCACCCAGCTCAGAGGAGACCCTCAGAACTCATACACCCTTGCAAGGCAATAGAAGATTGTAAAAATAGGTATATTTCTGACACGTTTTCATTGGGATTAATTCAACTTGAACTGCTTTATTCCTAATGCCCCCTGAAACCCTCCATACTAAGGGAGCAGATAGTTGAGATAGTTGACTTGGGAGCAGGGAACTTTGAGGAGCCAAAGGAGGCTTTCATGGGATAGATGGAGGGGTAAAGAAAATAAAATGCATGCTTCTAGATGCTTTCTCTCCTTAGACTTGAAAGAAGAAATGCCTTTTTTTTTTTCCTCTCCCTCACACTTTTTGCTGCCTACGGCTGCTCAGAGACCCAGGCTCCAAATTGCACCACTCTCTTCTCATAGGAGCGAATCGTGAAAACCAGCTCTGAGTGCTAGGTGGGATGACAGAAATTGTAGAGGGCAACACATTTGCTGCTTAAACTGCTTACAGTTTTTGGCATCAATTGATTTCTTTTTCCCAAAAGATGTGTTTTGAGTTAAGGAGTGTGGTTTGTAGCATTAACACTAACATTGATGCCCCCACATCTTGTATATAAATGCCATGTTTTTTTCGGTCACAATCACACAATCATTATCATCTTTATGTTTTTATGATGTTTTTGATTTTTCTTTGCCTTTGTGTTCACTTTTACTGTTTCTTTCTTATGCGTGTTTTGACGGTTTTCGCTGACTTTTCAATCTGAAAGGAGATTTTTATGTATGGGAAGGGAAGGAAAAATACAGATTCATGTTGGGTCGTTAGAAGTCATTCCAAACCTGTACTCCTCACAATCCTTGTCTAGCCATTGGCAGGTAGCCCTGGATGCGGGCAGCCTGATTGCATTCTCATGGCAGGAGGACACCCTGACTCAGTTGCACCTCTGCTTTGCCCACTCCCAGTCACACCCAGGCCAGACCTGGCGGGTCCTGATCCCACAGGAGTTGGCTGCAGCTGCCTGGTCCGTCCTTTGTCCCTACAGACCCCTTCAGTATTTGCGCAAGTGGGGAAGGGCTCTATGTAAACACCGTCACTCCCTCTGTGACCACTGGGCTTTCCACAGCTACTTCATCCAAGTGAGGGTGAACAGAGCCAATTGTGTGTTCTATTTTGCTTGTCTTTTAAATTGCCAGATCTTTTTGACTGACTTGGCTATTTTTTTGAGGTTGTCTAGACTTCTGCTATAATGATGAGTATGTGTGTGTGTATATTCATTCAGTAAATATCTGTGTGCCTGCTCCGGGCCAGGCGTCATTCCTCTGTTGTGTGGGTATAGGGGTGAACAAGGCTTAGGATCTGCCCTCTCAGAGTTTTCATTCTCTTCAGAAGACAGAGACAAGCAAGTAAACATCAAATGCTATCAGGACAATGAAGAAAGTAAGGCCGGGTGACAGAACAGAGAAGGAAGATGGATTGGGCAACAAGGGCTCTTTTTCTCAGTGTTACCCAAATAAAGCTCATTTGTCAATGTTAAAAGTAGTAGTCAGAGGAAGTAAATAAATCTGGGCAGTTTATCCTGCCTCCATAAGGAGAAGAAGACCCCGGCTTTGCTTTCTCAGATCAAATCTCCAAGATTTCATTTCTGTGCCTTCATTTTCTCATTGTGATATGCATTCATAGCACACCCCTGGAGTGGTTGCAAAGAGTAATTGAGTGAAGCCTTGTGATGGGGTTGGAGCAGTACCCGACAAATAGTAAGTCCTCAAATGTCACCTCTGATGATGGCATTTAGTGGGTGTCTAGCCTGGGGGCAAGGAGGCTCTGTTCCAGAAGGGCAGGACGCCGGAGCTGCTGCTTCGCTGGGGGAAGGAACCTCAGCTTCCTTCTTTGTAAAATGGGTCCACCAAGCCATCCAAGGGTTTATTGGGCTGATCCATTGAAACAAGATGAGAGCACAGTTTGAAAACTGGGAAATACCATGAACCTAGGTGGTGGTATTGTTCACTAATTGGGGCTAAGAATGGCCTATTTGAAATACCTGATTAGGAATGCTATCAAAATGTCCATCTGTAATCATTTATGCTCCACATCTTGTCCTCCTTACTTTCCAATGTCTGTTTTCTGTTTTGCTCTCCATTTTATCATTTGAACACCTTACAAGTCACCGTGTAGAGGCGGGTGTTGCACCTTACCATGCTGTGCTCCTTGCTGTCCGTGGCCAGCTGTGTTGTGTTAGTGCCGTTGACTCTGAGCTGTAGATGAGAGACACACATCTGAGTCCAACTCACGCTTGAGCCTCTGTTTCCCTGGCGTGTCCCTAGCACGATCCCTTCCTCTGAGGAGTCTGTCCACATCTAGCCAGCACCTCACAGTACACCGGGCGGAAGGAAGCAAAGAGCTTCATGGGATTATCACACAGGGTGTCAGAAGGATACTTTTGTTAAATTAGCAAATCTCAATGAAAGTGAAAATGGTATATGAGCATTTATTATCTATAAGGCACTCTTCTAGTTACCATATGGTGAGTGGAAACTTTAGTCCAAAGGTAAAGAATAGTTTGTTAGACTACCTACAGTAACAAAGAGGAAGGCTTCCGGGTAACAGACTTATTTGGAAATTTGCAAAGATTAAAATAATTGGAGACATGAGGCTGTGTTGCAGTGTTGGGAGGCAGCTTGGTGGAACACTCATCAGGCCCTGTCTCCTCAGCTCACCCCACCAATCATGAGGCAATTTTTGGTACCAGAGTCTCTCAAGCAGAATTTCCTGAAGACTCCTCCCCACCGTGCCACACTTCTTGAGCCAGGGGCCTGAGCTGGACCGGGGAGCCCCTTTCAGGAAGACAGTGAGGTATATATTCCTCAGAGGCATTCCACACCCACTCCCAGCAGCCCCCCAGCTCTCCTCACCAGAGTGAGAGTCAGCAGGAACCCTTCCGTCATCCCCTCCAGACAGGTTTTGCTAAAGGGAGTTATTCCCAGCGGATGTGGGCTTGCGTGGTGTTTTATCACCATGGAAAATTGGAGACTTTTCTCTTAAATTGAAATAAGAAAGCCACAACTATTTGTTTAAATACCTCCCAAATGCCTAAAAGTGTAGAAATCTCTTTGGGGGGACTGAAGAACAAAGGAACAGACCCTTTTCTAAGCAATGGACCCAGTGAGGGGCATTGTCTCGGCCCATCTGTCAGAGAGGAGCTGGCATTTCCTTCTGTGCCCAGTAGATATGGAATCTTCACTAGAATCTTTTTCTGTGTTGTTCTGAAGGAAGTGAGTGAGCAAGCTTGCTGAGGCCACTTCTGTCGTTTGTTAAGGATCCTGGGTGTCAGGGACACATTCTTACAGTTTCACTTCTTTTCACCCCAGACCTCACTCTGGTATAATCCATCAAGAGGCACTGAAGTCACGTTTGATGTAATGGTGCCTTGAGCCGCACAGGTGCAGCCAGAAAGAGGAAGACAGATGAAAAGATTTTCCCCCCTATTTTGCAAGTTAAATAGCCTCGGTGGTGGTGGGGTCAGGGGGACATTATATCATTTTGCGAGAGCTTGTGCTGTTGAGGTCAATGGCAGTGCCATCTTTTGATGGTACTGTGTGAGGATATAGGCACCATTTTATTTTTTTTTTAAGATTTATGTATGGGTGGGGGCGNATGACAGTGCCATCTTTTGATGGTACTGTGTGAGGATATAGGCACCATTTTATTTTTTTTTTTTAAGATTTATGTATGGGTGGGGGGCGCGCGCATGTGCACACTTGAGTGGGGTGAGGGGCAGAGGGAGAGAATCTCCAGCACACCCCCTGCTGAGCATGGAACCCAGCAAAGGGCTTTATCTCATGACCCATGAGACCACGAGGTGAACAGAAACCAAGAATCGAATACTTAACCAACCCAGCCACCCAGGCTCCCCTGTAGGCACCATTTTATTTTATTTTTTTTATGACTTTATTTGTCAGAGAGAGAGCACATGCACAAGCAGGGAGAAAGGGGGGCAGAGGGAGAAGCAGGCTCCCACTGAGCAAGGAGCCTGATGTGGGACTCAAANGGAGAAAGGGGGGCAGAGGGAGAAGCAGGCTCCCACTGAGCAAGGAGCCTGATGTGGGACTCGAGCCCAGGACTCTGGGATCATGACCTGAGCTGAAGGCAGATGCTCAACTGAGCCACCCAGGTGTCCCAAGTAGGCACCATTTTAATTAATCCTTAGTAAAAAGGACATTTGGGGTTTTATTTTAAGTCAAAGTTCCCCCACTCCCTGTCCCCTGGAATCATTAGGTTCTACATCAGCAGTCTTCAAAGTATGGTCTATGGTTCACATGTGGGTCCTTAAGACCCTTTCAGAGGGTCCATAAGGCCAAACTGCTTTCATAATAATACTAAAACATCATTTGCCTTTTTTACTCCTTTCTTTCACAAGGATCCCTTGAAGTTCTCCAGGGAGTACATGCCATAGGATATCACAGTATATTGAATGCTAAGGGAGATATGAGAAGCCGGCTCTCTTCTTTCTAAAAAGCCAGACAATCCAGACCCTTAGAAGACTATAAAACAACACCAGTCTTCCACTAAATGTTTTTGGTTTAAGAATTTTTATGTTCCATTAAAATGTAATTTATATCAACATGTAATGGGTTTATGAATATTATTTTAAAATAAATTAATACATATTTTGAAAATTGCTTGGCTTTAGTTTCTAACATAATAAATATTAGAATTCATAAGCCACATCATCAAGAGTTTTTGGGTTCCTCAGGCTTTTTTAAATATGTAAAAGGGATCCTGAGAAGAGTTTGAGAACCACTGATATAATACAAGAGCTCTTACCAGAAAAGTCAGGAAGATCTATTTTCCACAGCCAGCACCGCCTAGGAGGCTTTGATACTGGTGTGAAATCCTGCGGTGATTGCCTGTGTCTGCATTCCAACCCTTGGCCCCTGAGATAAGAGCTTTGACTCTCCTTCCAGCCCTTTCTCCCATCACTGCCCTGTGCTCCAGGTGGACTGGAAGAACACATGCCTTGGACGTGCTGATGCCTTCCTACTTTACCCGTCTCTGCTCCTTGTCCTTGGGCCCTTCCCTGCACCACTGCAAGGAAACCCTCCCTCCTCCCCCATACCCTCAATACCTGGACCTCAATTTGCCTCCCTGTCGTGTCCTGTAAGGAGAAAACAGTACCTTATCTCACAGAGTTGTTACAGAGAACGAATGAGCCCATTTCCAATGTGAGTGACCAATTCTTGGTTTGGGCTCAGGTTGTGATTTCAGGGTCATGAGATAGAGCCCTGCATGGGGCCATGCTCACCATGTAGTCCGCTTAGGACTCTCAGTCTCCCTCTGCCCCACCCCCCATGCTCTCTCTCTCGCTCTCTCTCTCTCTCTAAAATAAATAAATAACTTAAAAAAAACTTTCCACAACAACCAGATGTAGTGAGTGAAACGTGACTGAGTCATTGATCAAAACATTATAAGCTAATCTTAGGATAGTAGGTTAACTTTTAAGGCTGCCTTAAATTACTATAGACTCAGTGGCTTGAACCAACAGAAACTTATTTCTCACAGTCTGAAGGCTAGAAGTCGAAGATCAGGGTGTTGGCAGGGTCGGTTTCATTCTGATCTTAGCTTGCAGATGGCTGTCTTCTCCCCGAACCTTCACATGGTCTTCCCACTGTGTGTGCTCATCCAGATTTCCTCTTTTTACAATGGGAGCCATACTGGATTAGGGCCCATCTGAATGACCTCATTTTAATTTAATTACCTCTCTGAAAACCCTGTCTGCAAATGCATCACGTTCTGAGATATGGGGTGAGGGAGGTAGGACTTGAACCTATAAATTTTAAGGGGACACAATTCGACTCATAACAGACAACCAGTCAACTTTTGACAGAGACTGGTATCAGATGGCATTACAGAATTGTCAATTTCCCTAGGTGCAACAATGGGCTCTAGTTCTATAGGAAAATGTCACTTTGGGGGATGTATGATGACATGTGCAGAGATAAGGAGTGACAGCTGTATATTACTTTCAGACTGTTCAACAACAACAGAAATTGTAAAGGCAATGAGAAAACTACAACAGACACCAAAACAGGGCCAGACTCAGATGAAGCCTCTGTGACACAGGCAATGGACAGGGGCGTAGTGTCCCAAATATGTCACATTTCCTGCAGGTCATTTATAAAGGGGGTCAGGAGACATATTTTGTTTCCGGTAAGGAAGGGTATCTATGTATGTATGTGAGTGTGTGTGTACATATATGTATGTGTGTGTGTGTGGCAATTTTGCCCAAAGAGAGTGTGTTGTGCTCTCTAGAAGTCTTCAGGCCAAGTGGCCTGACTGTCACTGTGGTCTTCCCTGAAGGCTAAGGATTAAACATGGAGGCCCTGAAAGTTCTGTCCAGTGCCTCGTTATCAGGAGTCAGTGCTGACTTCCTGTGTGTTTCCAGCTGTGAAAGGAGGTGATGGATCCTGGGAAGTCAGTTCTGTTCACTGCTTGGGCTTTCTTTCGAGTGAAGGGAAAAGCTTCCACAGCCACGGCCTCCATCTTGGCAAACTCACTTTTTCTGGTCTCGCCAGACTCAGATATACCCTGTTGGCAAGGGTTCTTTATGTTTTCAAGGTTCAGCTGTGACACCAGCCAAGTATTATGGAATGTGACTAAGATAAGTAAATTTCTTTAAATAGGTGCTTATTCATTCCATTTCAAAAGGCTCAAGGCCCAATATCGAAGAATTCAAGCCTGTTGTTTGGTACATGTGAGGGATAATAGCTTATCAAGTATTAGGAATAGTTCCATTTCATCCTGAAACTCTGTGTGTGTGTGTGTGTGTGTGTGTGTGTGTGTGTGTGTGTGTGTGTGTGATTTTTACCCTCATTTTAGGTCAAGGCTATAGAAAACTATTCAAAGTTAAATATCTTGGTGCTCAACTGTTAGCAAACTCAGGAAATCTTATGAAAGAAAAATAGCAAATCAACCATGCTTTATGGTGAATGGAACATTTGAGAGGCAGGCAAGACAGAAAAGCCACTGTCTAGACTCCGTGGTGTGGCAAGCTCCCTTGTAATAGATCAAGGGAAGGGTGTGCTCTCAGAGCCCAGTTCTAGAGATGTGATAGAACAGGTCAAATCAGCAAGTCCATAAACAGACATGTTTGTTTATACCATGTCAAATGCTGGACAAAATATTTATTTGAAAACTGAAAAATATTTATGTCTTGAAAGGTGTTTTGTGGCAGACAGAGATGGAAATAAAGTTTTTAATCATTTTTCTTCCCGAAGCTTCCCAAGCTCTATTATAAGCTACAAAATCTGCTCTTAAGTAACTTGCACTTGCAAGAGAATCAAAGGCATCATTATCTCCACTCCTGAATTTTGCTAACATCACAACAATCCCCGTTCCAAATTGAAATTTTTCCTTTGTTCAAAAATCAGGTCTTTGTGGTTTCTTCCATTAGGACAAGTGAACATTGCCACAGATTATTGTGGTGCAAATCTCAGGAGCAAAGAGAAATGAAACTTAAGCTTACAAATGATAGTGGTCTCTCTTTTTTTTAAATCAACACTAACATCATTTTTGAGAAGAAAACTTAAACATCTGGTTTCCTTCTGGGAAACTGTACTGTTTTTTTGACCTTCATCTTAAAAAAAAAAGTCTTTACTCATCTAGTCTCGAATATGAAGTTAAAATAATTACGTACCTGAAAAATCCAACATTGACACATAGATTTTGTTTATTAAGATGACAGGGTTAACAAAATTGGATAGAACATGCATCCTGCCTGGCAAAATTGGATATAAATATTTGTGTCAACATATGCTTGCCACAGTTAGAAAAGGTTTCCATCACACTCTTGCCTTGAGCACTTTCAGAGGAATTGATTGCCATCTGCGATCATTAGAAACTTAAATCCCAGATTAAAGAGATAATAATGAATAATTACCGCTTCGTTGCCTTCCAAACGTGTTGCTGTATGATATGCAAGTTTTACGGAATGCAGGCTTTATTCTGTTTTAAGAACAGACATAAGCCTCCCTTAATATTGATTTTTAATGCTATCCTTGTAACCACATGATAATGGGATTTTTAATAGAACCCATCCTTGTACAGCATAAGTATTTGCAAATTTAACTGCTCTGATGTCTGACATATGGGAAACAGACTGAACCCACACCAAATGTTTTAAAGGTTTGGCAATATTGGAATGATGGAGGAAATGCTGTTTCTGTAGTGAAACTGAAGAGTGAAGCAATGATTTAGGCATTTGAACGCCCACTTTGAGAAGCTTGAAATGTAATATGTTTCTGGTTGTTTTCTTCTCTGAGTGGGAGTTTCTGCTTGACTGTAAATTGCCACTGCTGTTTAATATGTGTGTATTTTTCTTGGTATAAACTTCAAAAAGGATTTTGACCTAGTAGAAAACCCCTTGCCTGAAAGAATAGCATAAAGTAGCAGTCTTCCTCACAGAGCACTTTCATCCTGGTTTCTCTTCAGATTCCTTTGAGGTCCGTTTTCAAAGAGCCCTCAGCAAATGGACATTGGTTTGGGGATGGTATGGCGGAAGGAAAGTACGCATGTGCACGCACGCACACTCGCACGCACGCGGTTGTCCTCGTCCTGCTGTGTTAGACTCTCTCTACCCAGATTATGCATTAACTTGACTCAATCGGAGGGTTGAATTCATTTAGTTTGGCAGGGTTGGTTAATATTCTGCCTCTACTATTAACAGCCTTACAGTCCAGCAGAGACAGTAGGATGATTGCACAGTCGTTGTGGAATTAGAGGCTGTGTGGTAACAATATCTCCCAGGTGACTGTCAGGTGCACCATGGTAGAGAAGTTCTTCCACTGACAAGTGGGCCCACGGTGCTATCACCCACGTGCAGATGATGAAGCCATGAAGGAGACTGGGAAGCGGTGGAAACGGAGAGGTCAATCCAAGAGAAAGCATGGGTGTACATGCGTGCCTGCACACGTGTGAGACCATTCTTCAGTTTGAGCAGTACTGTCCCTAGTGCCCACTTGGAGCAGCCTCTACCTTGTTCAGCTGAGAGGCCACAGGAAGAGTGGGGCTCAGGGAACAGGTCCTAGTTTGGACCTTGACCTCACTCTGGGTGTGATGGGAAGCCCCTGGAAGGGTTTGAACCCACAAGTGCCATGATCTGGCATAGGAGTGGATTTTCTCTGGCTTCTGTGCACAAAATCAGGCATGAGGACAACAAGATGAGTTACAGGAGACTTGGAGCAGTCCAGATGAGAGAGGACGAGTGCCGGGACGAGGGTAGGAGCTGTCACACTGGTGAGCCGTGGTTGAATATCTGCTGAGGGTGGGCTCAGTGGGATTTGAGGGCAGCTTAGATGTTGGGCATTGGAAGAAAAGAATAAAGGATGAAGCCAAGGATCAAGCATGAACATCGGAGTGCATTTGGCATCATTGGCCGAGGTGGGGAAAGTGGGGGAAAGGCAGGTTAGCAAAGGTGAGAAGGTAGGAGTCTGTGGTCATGCTGGACCTTGAATGGGCATTTCAGCTCTAAGCAGTGATGTCAAGTAGGCACTTGGAAGTGTGAATCTGGTGTTCCAGAAGGAGGTCCAGGAAGGAGACATACATCTGGAAACTATCAGCAAATCTACGGTATTTACAACCACAAGGCTATATGCAATCTCTTAGTGTAGACAGAGAAGAGGCAGGAAGGCTGATCCTGGGGTGCCCCAGCACTGAGGATGGATGAGGAAGAAGATCCAGCCCAGGAAACTGGGCAGGAGCCGCCAGTGAGGGAAGAAAGCCCAGGAGTCTGTGGTCTCCTGGAAGCCATGTGGAGAAATGTAGATCATGATAGCTGCAAAGTAAAGCAAGATTCTGAGAGTGGATCACTGCGTTTTGTGGTAGGTCAAAGAGCTGAACAGGTTCAAGTTGATGAACAGTTTCAGTGGCCTGGAAGGGGTGAAAGCCTGATCATTCCTCTTACTTGCAAGAGAAGGCTGAAATTCTCAAAAGATTTTACTAACTACTCTGGAAGAGTGAGAAGGGCAAAGTAAGTCTCATACAGCCAGGAATTCCAGAGCTCATGGAGTACAGGTTTCTGGATCTTCTGGGGTTGTGGCTTCCCAAAGCTGTGTCACCCTCCAGCCTGTGATCACAGCACATGCTGATCACCATGATTTCTCTCTTTCCCAATTAAAACCAGCAGCCTCCTTGCCAGGTCTGCTTGGGGTGATAGACAGAACCACGGGGACTGACACAATGGATGATGTTACTCTTTCGGGAACACCCCATCCCCTATACACAGGGCATCGGGGGACCCCCAGGGGCCCAGCATGACAGCCACACCTTATACCTAGTCTTGTCTGACCAAGTCTCGTACCCACTCACACCGTAATGACAGCATCCCTAGGTCACCTAGCAAGATGCACCAGGGAACTGAACTGCCAGGTACAGAAAGAGTCCTAGGAAAATGCAGCATCTGAGTTTGCATTTCAGAACACTTCTTCCCCTGCAACGGTGGATTTGGGGCTTCCCTTTCCTCTTGCAGCAACTCCTCTCCACTTGGCTGGCAGGAAGCTCACAGATGCTTCAGAGCTGGGTGGAAGCTTCTGGAGATGAGGATGAAGGTAAAAAGAGGATTTGGGCTAGTGCTGGGGGTGCCTCTAAGGGGAAGGCCCCAGGGGGCAGGGAACAGGGCTTTGGAGGGGTCAGCCTCCTGCTAGAGCTTCTCACACCTGTGCTCCCCGGGTTGACTGCCTGCTTTCTCTGCCACCTCCGCCAGGCTGTCCACCAGTTCCTCTGCTCCCGGGCCTGCTGATAATGGCAACAGTCTCTCTACTCACAGCCATCTGATTCCTAAAACATGTGTGTGGCATTTCTGATCTTTTTGGAGGAGCTTTTGCTGCAAGTAGCAAAAGGTCAACAGTTTAAACTTCTCAGAAATGCCTGTGTTATAATACTCAGTGGGGGGGGGGAGGAAAAAAGGTCAGAGTGCCCTAAATTATTTCATCTCCGTTTTCCTTATAAACAAACCGCTAAACAGGCAAGACTCGAAGGAACATACCCTGGGATTAGCTGTGATTGTCTCTGAGTTGTAAGTGATGCCTTTTCCTTGTTTGTCTTTACAGTGTGCATCTGTCATTTGTGTAACTAACAAAATGTAAATTTAAAGATCTCTTCCAAAGTTCAATTCTCTGTTTGTACACTTTAACCATCTGCCTTGGCCATGTGGATGCCAGTGGGCTTCTATTAGATTCTCAGGCGCTATAGTAGATGGTCAGATGGTCAGGGGACGGACAGAGCTGAAGCTGCAGCCCAGGCAGTCTCTCTCTCTTCCCAGCTTCTCCTCCCTCTTCATGCCTTGATCCCCACATGGTGGCAGAGACATCTGCCTCTGGTGGAGAAGATAGTCCTATGGCCGTCATCCATTAGGGTTATAAATGGCAGGACTAATGTGCGTTTCCTGTCATGATCGCCAGGTAGCCCTGGAGCCCAGGTAACCTTCTGGAAGAGACCAGAAGGATACTCTTGCTTCCTGGCTACTGAGGAGGAAACAGATGTCTGAGGAGGTACATCGCTGGTAGATTCCAAAGTCAGGACAAGACACTCTGAACCCTTGTTTCCTTGGACTAGTCAACAACAGTCTTCAAGGCTCTTAAAACTGCAAATCTATGGGGCGCCTGGGTGGCTCAGTCAGTTAAGTGGCTGCCTTCAGCTCAGATCATGATCCCAGGGTCCTGGGATCAAGTCCTGCATCGGGCTCTCTGCTCAGCGGAGAGCCTTCTTTTCCCTCTCCCCTCTGCCTGCCACTCTGCCTACTTGTGCTCTCTATCTCTCTGTCAAATAAATAAATAAAATCTTAAAAAAAAACAACTGCAAATCTATGTAGAAACAACATTTTGCGTGAAAAAATTTTATATGCATGTAAAAAAACATAATATTGAACTCTCTGGGGCAGGAGTGAGAAGTAAGGCTGCCCCTCCCACACAGGGAAGGGCACTTTATGATTGCCAGCACTCTGGGGAGCAAGGATGGAAGCCCACTGGCCCAACCCATCCTGAGCACCGAGGATGGAAAGAAGAAACCAAGGCCAGCAAAGGACGCGGAGGAGGTAATAGAAGCCTGGGAATGCTTCAGGAAAGTTCGCTGTCACACAACTCTAGAGGAAATTTGGTGGGGCTTAGTGTTGTTAAAGGTACCTGAGGGGTAAAAGATGATTGGCACCAAGTAAGAGCTCACCTTGCAGTGTGAGGAGGCCCACCTCTGTTCTGGAACAGTCTCTGGAGCAGGAGGTGACTGAGTCTGCGCAAGGGAATGGATGTCTCAGAAACGTGTACATTGAAAATTCTCTGATCGTTCAGTGCTTTCATTCAGAAACGAGCAGAAACAGAACTAGCCAGAAGGACGAGCAGCCATTAAGAGAGGGTGGCCCGGAGTCCGATGTGGGAGTTGAAGAGAAAGAGACTCATGAAGGGAACCAGATGAGGGGCTGGGGGGGTTGTCCCTGGGGAGACAAGAGGGCATGTGTGTTTCTGTGGCAGGCGTGCTTTCTGACTTGCTGTGAGGCAGAGAGAAACCCCTTCCTGTGAGAACACCTGTGAAGATACGTACAACTGGAGGGTCTGTTTGCTGAGGCAAAGTCCAGGGGGCCCTGGGCTGATCTTGTCTGAAGTCAGAGGGGAGCTCGTTCACAGAATACAGGTGTATAAGGGGAGACATAAAAGTATTGAGGCCTAAGGTTCCACAGCACAGTAGGACATCCAACACAGCTTTCTTCTGCCACTCAGCCGGAGAGAATTTATCTACAGCTCCCCCAGCTTGTCACAGCTATCTTCCCATTGGCCCCCGTTATCCTGGGTCTAGAATCTCAGGTGGGAGGCTGTGTGTTTGTGTGTGCCCACGCACCTGACTCAAAAGCTGCTTCCAGAGCTTTGACTATGCATATCCTTGACTCATTTATCGTGACTCAGTCCCTTTTTATTGAGTTCCAGATGTGTGCTGAACCCATTGCCTGTTCCAACCTCCAGAAGCTATCCGTCTTTGAACTCTCAACTGACTTTGTGACTCCCTGACCTGTTTTTTCCCTAGCTCTAAGTTCCTTCAGATACCTTATCTTTGCAGTGCCTGGCTTATTAATCATCGCCAGTCTTTTGGCGTAGGGCCATGTTGGACGCCATAATCCCCAGTCTTGACTATGGTCTGACCTCTCCTTGTAGAACTCGCTGTGGCCACCAGGGTCCGGGCAGGATAGAGAGTGCAACAGGCATTCTTCCAGGGGATCAGTACAGCCTGAGAGCCCAAAGGAGGTGGGCCAGGGCTGTGGGTTGGCCTTGCAGATTTGGCACTAGGCTGGGTGCTACCTAAGCAGCATTATAGAGAGTGGAAGGAAGGAAGGGTCGGTCTGTGATAGGCAGTGTAAAGGGCGATGACTCCTGAGTTCTAGAAAGGAGAGCAAGCAGATGTCTGGATGTATGTGTGGTGGGTGTTCTGTGAAGAGCTTGTGGTTGGAGAGTCTACTTTGGATCTAGGAGCCACAAATGAAGCCCCATCTCATGTGGTAAAGTCTAGAGCGACACTTCTCCACTTGACTCTAGGTCAGAGGTGCCTGGGGAGCTTGGAGATGCAGGTTCCCCTCCAGGGGGTCTGGGGCAGGGCTGAGGGCTGCAGTTGTCTCTGCAGTTGATGATCCTTGTGCCAGACGACCCTTGGAGGAGCAAGGCTCTGAGGGCACCTAAGGTGTGGCTGGTCCCTCGATGGAGGCCTGTCTTCAGTGTGGGGGCTGAAGCTGTCAGGAGCCATGGCTGGAACCGGAACAGAGAAACAGGGGAACCCCAGACACAGAAGGCAGGGGGTGCTGGTAGGAGCCCCTTGGTGGAGACGCGGACTGGGAACAGACATTTTCCCTGACTGGAGAACTGTAGCAACTTTTTAACTACTTACATTCTTTGATACAGTCGTGATTCCTTTTTGACCAAAAATCATCCAGTGAAGCTACTTGGCTTGTGTATGACTCTCCATTATTTTGGTGCAGAGTAATACTTCTGTCACAGGAGAGTCCATTTATGAGTATAAAGAGCTTGTTATTTGCTAGAGACCAGCTTGTGCACACTGCCTATCAAATGTCCTGAATTTCAGACAGACCCCTTGGCTGTTCGTATCTATACCATCATAGGCTTGACTTTCAGAGAAGCCGTATATTTGCATATATGTGTTGGATGTAATATTTATATATGAAAATATTTCTACTTTTATTAAATATTATATATACATAAACCCCATAGTATATAAATCCTAGCATCTTGGAGCTAAATGGTAATTTACAGATTAGTCCAATCCTCATATTTTTATAGGAACCATTAAGGTACAAGAAAAACAGTAAGTAGCATGAGCACCCTCATGTTTAGAAGTCTTGTTGGCTCACTGGTAATGTAAAGGACTAACCTGGACCACATTATCACATTCTATTCTGAATGGGATGAAGACGGGTCACTTTCCTTTTGAGAAGAGAAAAAATGGTATAATAGGAAGGTTGAGTTTCCCATTTCCAGGATCGCCATGCGTGGGCAGCCCGAACATCCAGACCCTGCGAAGGGTCATCTTTTGCACCAATAGTATACACAGGCTGTGATACTGTAATTTTTAGTATTTTTTTAAAAATCTTACTATTCATTCTTACAAATACTTTCCCACATCACCTCCCTTAATGATTACAAAACAAAACAGTCCTTTATTTGTGTAGAGAATGGACATTTGAAAGCAACGAGGGGATCTCCTGGCCCTGATTTGCCCTGGGTTTTGGGTCCACTCATGAGTGTCAGCTGCCTGGGGGACATGACTCAGAGAACAAGGTCTGTCTTTTGAACAGTTTCCTTCTATTTGCTTGTTTTTCATTAATGGCAACAAAGCTGTTCATGGTTATAAGCACAGTGTAAAGTTGTTCTAATAAATATATGCAGTGCAATGAAATGGATAAGTGAGAACTCCTGACTCTTTTGCTGGTGGAGATTAGGGGGAAGGTAAGGAAGGAGAAGCCTCTCTGACCGTAGTTCTGCCAACAGTGATATGTGAATTGCCTGCCAAACAGTCCAGAAACCATGCAAGGGCTTCTATCAGGCATCACAGGACTTATGTAGGAAAGCTTTATGTAGGAAAGCAGAGGCAGCCTGCTCAAGTGCCAAGCACCCCTTGATCCAGCAGAACCTGAAGGTGCATCCTTGACTATGAAAACTACCCTGACTAGGGTTCTGAGACCCAGCAGCTGCACAGTTCTGTAATAAGTTTTTGACTCTTGCACATTAGGTGAAATTCCTGTTCAGATGTGAATCAGTCCAACATATTTGAATGCTACCATGTGAATGGCATTTTGGGAACCCCACAAATTACAGTTACAACACTTTTCTCTCGCATGTACCTAGTAGGATAAAGGATTTATCACACATATCTATGTAGTAAATAACACAAGGGTATGGATGGGACACACGTGGTTTATAGGAAGTATAGACAGTGTGTAGAAGGTGAAATCTGAGTTCAATGGGAGAGGAAATCACTGTCGATCTGAAGAGGAATGACATTCCTGGCTCCACGGGTACTCCATGTGGGGGGTAGGGGGGAAGACGGAGAGAATGAGGACCATAAAGGCGGTGGAGGAATTAGGCCAAGTGGGGAACATGGGTTACTCCGGAGAGATGTATAGTGTTCTTATTTGTAATGTGTCTTCATCTCAAACATGCTGTTTTTTCCTGCCTCCAACCCTTGCTGTCAACATTCTCCTTCTAGAAGTTCTTCTCCTTTCCATCTTGAAATCCTGCATGAGCTTTCATATATACCCCTTTCGCTACCTTCCCATGGACATTGCTGGACTATCTCAATCTAGCAACGAGACCTCCTGCTCATTTCTTAGGCCAGCTTGTTTGGCATTCTGTCCCCTTTGCTTCTTGGGAAACAGAGTGGTGCACACCCACAGTGGAAGGGCAGCCCTCTACTGTACCTGAGATTGAGCAGAATACTCCATATGGATGGACACAGACAGTCAGTCAATGGCTGTCAAACATCTAGTTCCATAGTTCTTGTCAGGTGATGAGCAAAAGAGGAAACACCATCCTCTTGTCACACAGAGTCTAGTTGGGAATACAGACAGGAAGGAGTAAGTTACTGCAATACAGGGGAGGGGACACCTGGCTGAAAGAAGTGTGGAGTTCAAGAGCACATAAGAGGGGCACTTAGCCTAACACAGACTGAGTGGGAAAAGATTCCCAGAGGAGGTTGCATATGGACCAAGTCTTGATGAATTAGACATTAAGTATAGATGAAGAAATATCCATTGAACATGTACAGTGCAGTTAGAAAATCTTGCCAGGCATACATATGCAAGTACCTAAGTTTCAATCCCTTCCCTGCATTATTATATTAAGCCTTCTCAGCCCAGAAAAAAAAAATTTTAAGATTTTTTTTTTTATTTGACACAGAGAGGGAGATCACAAGTAGGCAGAGAGGCAGGCAGAGAGAGAAGAGGAAGCAGGCTCCCCGCTGAGCAGGGAATGCGATGCAGGCCTCGATCCCAGGACCCTGAGATCATGACCTGAGCCAAAGGCAGAGGCTTTAACCCACTGAGCCACCCAGGCACCCTCAGCCCAGAAAAATTGTGCACTGTTTTCTTATGGACCCAACTGCTCTCAGGCTGATCTCAGGGCTCAGGCTGATGGTCCTCAAATAAATGGTGTGAGGAAGGCTCAGAGGGGATCAGAGCTTCTGAGGTCCATGAAAAGTATCTCAGATTGCTGATTACTTAAAAGACTTTAAATTAAAAAGTATATAAGTGATACATGATGCCTAGGGACAGGGAGGGGGAAAAATTCATACACCTAATCCCACCAGCCAGAGGCAACCACGTGTAACATTTTTGTTTTCCATCCTTCTAGATGTTTCCTTGCAAACATGGGGTCCTACTATATTATACCTCCTAGTCTGCAGCCACTATCTTTGGACCACATTGAGTGTTTCTTAGAATATAAGCTTTGTAGTAAATTATCTTAAGTGCCTCATCCATCATAATGCCTACGTTTAGCTCTGAGAGTCCAACTTCAGGAAGCAAATAAATGGAGATACTGAGAATCATTTTGCAAACTTTTTATTCTGACATACAGAGTGGGTGGTAGGGACGTTGGTGGTTAAAAGACAAGGCAGAGGAGAATAAGGAACTCTTCCTTGAAGCTATGTTTTCAAGAATACTTTCAAAAACATTTTGTAATGAAATGGTACATATCGCTGATGGCTGGTTTTATTTACCAAAAAGTTTCTGGGGAAACTAGCTGGGTCTAAGTGAGAGCTTACCAAATACTAAAGTTTGCAGGCACTTCTAGTATGATTTCATTTGAATTTCCTTTTTCCAACTTAGTTGATATTTTGCTAATGACTGACTTATTTATTTAGGCTTTTAAACCGTTCTGTGCAAATACCTTATGCAATGCTTTTTTTTCCCCCCCCCCAAAGTTTATTTATTTTTACTAAGCCAGAAAACACACTTCACATCTGGGAGCAACCAACAAATGGATTTGCTCTCCTTTGAAGACTCTTAATTCAGCTTTGCATTTTTGGATAGTGACTGTGGGCCTGAGGTCCCCCTGATGAGACTGGGTTTCCGCCCTGGAGGTCACAGTTCTAGTGAAGAGATGCAACAACAGTGTCCCGGGAAATGCACTGTTTGGGGGTATCCTCCTGAAGGAGGTCAGCTGGAGCTGAGTCGTGAGGGAGGAGAGAGAGGAGACCAGGCACAGAAGGGCAGGAGTGGCAGGGCAGGACAGAGTCCTGAGGGGCAGGTGACAGGGAGCGACCAGCAGCAGTGGCTGCAGGCAATGTGCTGGTGCCGAGGGATCCCTGGTCACTTCTGACCACCCGCCCCTCTGAGCCTGTGGGAAGACTGCAGAGCAAAGTGAAGGCAGAGGTGAACCATAGTGCAAGGCTCGGAAAGCTAAGAGAGCTCATCCCTGATGGCTTCATCTTCCTCAGCGTGGGAGAGCAGACTATGGTCTGATAGTAGGGGTTGGCGTGAACAACAGGGTCTGAGGGGCTGCAGAGAGGAGCCATGGAAGGAGCTGACCAAGGATAAAGGCAGCAACAGCCTTTCCCAGCAGAGTCTGATATATGATAAGTCTTCCATTAATAGTCAATTACGAAATAATGTCAAGGGGTGCCTGGGTGGCTTGGTGGGTTAAATGTCTGAGTCTTGATTTTGGCTCAGGTCAGATCTCAGGATCCTGGGATGGAGCCCTGTGTAGAGCTCCATGCTCAACAGGAAGTCTGCTTGAGATTCTTTCCCTCTGCCCCTCCCCCCACCCTCTCCCTCCCTCTCTCAAATAAATGGATCTTTTTTAAAAAATGTCAGAAGATATTTGAAGAGCATCAGGAACCCAAATGAGGTTGGCAGCCATGAATTTATCATGGTACCATTGTGTGCATGGTTGTTCTTCAGTTTTCAGTTTTAGAGATACATTACTTAAAATAGGAAGATGGAAATGACCCCGGCGTGGCCCTTTTCCTGGGCAGTTGTAGAATTCAAGAATGGAAGGGAGTGGTCATATCATTCAGAGAGTGGTTAGGGCAAGCCAGGAAGGATCTGACCCATTAGGAGAAGAGGGAAAGGTTCAGGGATTTGAGGGAATAGAGACAGTGAGGGTTGGAAAAGCGTGACCATCATTTTTCACTATGTACCTATAATGCGTACCATAAATACAAACGTTTCCTCACGTCTTAAATGATGGTATTTCTATGTTGTTCATTCTAGGCTTTGTAAGACAAAATGAGAAGTAGTCTAAACTTTCCAACAACAAAATGCAAGTTCAAGGTGGTAGTGAGAGAAAACCATACATGATATCTTTGGGAATCAGTGACGGTGTCACATTTGACTCAGGTAAATACACGTGGAGAAGTGTCCATATCCACACAGTATTGAAAATCAGATCTGGTTTTTTTCCCCCTTGATAATTGAGGATCCGAGGATTGTGCTGACTGCAGATTAATGGCAAAGATATGTACTCACCCATTCAAAAAAATCTGAGGACCTACTATGCGCCAGTCAGTGTCTGGGGTACCGCTTCTGTGCGGAGTGCCACGGGTGACAAGAAGCCATGGAAGAGACTCAGGGAGTCTCAGACCATCAGACTGCTTTCTCATGTGATTTAGGGAAAAGGGTCAACTAACCTACATGCCTTTTAAAACAAAGCGTGTGGTCAAGTGACTGCATGAGCATTGGAGCATAAGTAGTATAGGAAAAATGTGTAGCCCAGAGCAGTTCGGGGAAGCCTGATGGATTTGGAGAAATGTTAAACAGTAGTTGGAGGGAGAAAGGATGGGAAGCTCAGGAGGCACACAATATACACTTGGTTCGTTACCCTTTGCCACGTTGACTTGTACCACTGAACTATATTCTAGGCTAACCTGAGAACTGCATGGAAGCCTAAAACTTAGCTTTGGGGTAAAGCTTTAATAATAATAATAATAATAATAAAGTGAATAGAAATAAACATTTAAAGTATCCTAACTGAAAGAGCAAATCGGTTTTTCCATGACTAGGTCCAGTGGTAATTTTAAATTCAGACATATGGAAAAATTTAACTTTCAATCCCAGATTCGAAGGCTAATTCGAGGAGAAAGGCCATTAAAGTGATGAAGCCATTGAACAATAAATCTTTATTTTGTAGAGAATATAGCAAGTGCTTGGAGGTACATCATCATTTCTGTGCTTTGGGATTTTTACAAACACCAGCATATTTTCCTGAGAGTTACAAGGCTGTGATTTGTAACTGACTTCAGGGCAGCAGTGGGTAGGAATTTATGGGATGTTAGCCTTCCAAGAAGATTGAGGACAATTTTTTTTTTTTTTTGGATGAAGATACTCAAAACAACCCAGGTTTTAAAGTAGTTGAGTGACTCTTCCCCTGGAAAAATAATTAGTTCTCAATCCTGTTGAATTTGAACTTTCAATAGAGCTGTCTCTAGAAGTGGAAGGAAATGAAATTGTGGACAGATACGCTCCCTCCCTGGGAAGGGTTTGTAACAGAATGCTTTTTTTTTTTTTTAAGATTTTATTTATTTATTTGAGAGAGACTGAGAGAGAGCATGAGAGGGGAGAAAGTCAGAGGAAGAAGCAGACTCCGCATGGAGCTCAGAAGGCAGTCGCTTAACCGACTGAGCCACCCAGGTGCCCTGTAACAGAATACTTTGAATTTCACACAAATGTTTACATTATTTCATTAAGATTACTCCAGTACATTTCAATTCGGTGCCTGGAGTGTGAGTAAATTGCAACTTTAACTGCTCTAAAAAAATTTTTTTGTTGTTTTGGGGAGACTTGGTGCACCGCAAATTTCACTTTTAATAAATGACACTGAAATATTTTTAATGCCCTGAAATAATTGAATGAGCATTTTAAGAGTCTAGTAATTAAAATCAGAAATATGACAGCATGGGGGGACACGGTAGAGCAATCACAGTTCTGTTGGCTTTTTGTGCTCCAACTTATGGATTAACTCTGTCATCTGTAGTTCTCAAGAATTGGGAAGTGTGTCTGTTTAGGTCTGATTTTGTCCTTTTCAATGTTTCTAACTTCAGTTGTCTTCACTTGTAGGATCAACATCTCAGCTTCTCTGGAACTGTATTTTTTTTAATATTCCTTTCATGGGTTCAAACATGTTTCCAGTGAGTTATGGATGGGATATTTTTGGATCTTCTCAGTTTCTGCACTCTGGATTTTTAAGATATTCAATTGATGGAACAGTTTCAGGGAGCCTAAGTAAACCCAGCCACATTAAATGTTCATGTTGATCATAAGCTATGTCCTGATTTCAGGTATGTTTTTTAAAACGTTAAGTGAATCTTAAAATAAGGAAAGTTGATAGATGTGGGGAGATTTGTCAGGTACCCATTAAGTTATTAAATGCGTCATGGACCCTAGTTCCATGCACTGGATAAAACTCAGAATGGATTTTGATTGTGGGCTTGGTAGTGACTTATGAAAGGGCAGGGCTACGGGCTTTTTCCATTTTAAATACTCTATCTTTGAGGTATTAACAGAGGGCATTTTTAAGTTTAAGGGAACGAAACAATCATTATCTTTCGGGGTTGTGTTATGCTTTGTAGAGAAGTCAGTAGCTTCCTGTGTAAATAATCAGCTTCACCATACCTAAGATTTGGTCTCTCTTTAAAGATTAAAAAAAAAAAAAGAATCTATAGATACGAATCCCTCTTCAGGGTCATTAGACAAACTTCAAAGTGTTAATGCTGATGAAAAGAAGCCCGATTTTGAATTTTTTGAAAGATTTTATTTATTTGAGAGAGAGTGAGCACGAGGGGTGGGAGAAAGCAGAGGCAAAGGGAGAAGCAGACTCCCCGCTGAGCGGGGAGCTTGACGCAGGGCTCCGTCCCAGCACCCCGGATCATGACCTGAGCTGAAGGCGGATGCTTAAATGACTGAGCCACCCAGGCTCCCCTTGAATTTTTAATATGAGTAACAATTTTGGCATAAAATAGCCAGATCATGGTACATCATTGAGACCTTTCTTTTTTTCTTAAGTTAGTGTAAAATGTGACATCATAAACAGTCCCAGGATGTCTTTCAAGCAGCTTTTAGGTAGAGAGACCAGGCTATGAGGGTTTATCCCACAGCAGCCATGATGGGATGTGGCTTCTAATGGTCTGTGACATGATTAACACTCCTCACTCGGTCCCTTTTTCTGGTTCACTGAAGACTTCCTCCTCCTGCCCTTTCTTGTGACCATCCATCCTTCACGAGAGGATAGGTATTGCTTCTGGACAAGGGAACCGATCTTCCTGTGCTCGGTTTTGTTTATACTCTTGCTTTCCTATCAGAGCTGGGATAAAAATCCCGTTTAATCTTTTTTATTAGCTCCCCATGTTCAGAGCCTTAGGTTTCGCTCATTTTGAAACATTCTCTTTGTTAGAAGTTCGATGCCTCATGAATAAGACTTGACTTCTTCGACTCTAAATGGATGTATTGTTTTAAAAATCTATATCGTTCAGAAGGGATTGAAATCAAGCATAAAAACCTCATTTTCAAGTTCAGCCTCTGCTAACAGTTGCTATATTGATGTCGTTTGTCACCAACTTCTTTTCTAAAGACTCTATTGAGCCTTGGCTCTGCAAAATGGGGATATTTGTGTCTTTCATTCACCCCTTCTCCACCATGATTACGGTGACAAACTTGTCCTTGCTTACCCAGGACTTCCCCAGTTTCAGCACCGCAAGTCCCATGCCCCGGAACCCCCTCAGTGCCGGGAGGGTTAGCCCCTACCTAGAACCTCCCAGCGTGTTAGACTATCATTGTTTACAGTATCATGGTTTAATACTTCTGTTATACTTCTTGTCACAACATAACCATGAATGTTTATTTTGTCTATGAATTGTTTCTAACAATCAAAAGCCAATAGACACATAGTACTCACTGCCGAGCCAAGCAATGTACCCGGATCCGTGGAGAATGAAATTCCACTCCAGATCACTAAATTTTGCTGCTTGAAGATTTTTCCAACAGCTTCATTTATACACTCCTCTACTTTGGGGTTATATTTGGCTCCTACTATTTATCTCATGCCACGTCGTTCTCATCCTTAGATGCCCATCTTCATTTGATAGACTATTCCTTGGAGTAAATTTTATATATAAAATGCATGGATGGTAAGCTCTGTAACTGCACGTTTGAAAATGTCTGATTTTGCCTTCACACTTGATTGATAATTTCAATCTAGATTCAAAATGATCGTTCTTCCGCTTTGAAGGCATTACCCCTTGGATACCTTCAATCTAGTGCAGCCAGTGAGTCTGGTGACTGATTCTTATTACTTTGTTGATTGCATATGCATCTGCCTGTTTACCTCTTTGAAGCTTTTGGGAATTTTTATCCTTAGTTCTGATAGTTCACCAATGATCTTTTTTCCATGAATCTGTTTTGCTGACCTTTGCGAGCTGAAGTCTGCTCAGGCTCAGGGTGTTTTCTCCCCACTGATATTTACGCAGTCTTCACAGAGAACTCCGGTACACGGGTTTCGGACCTCTTGGAATCAATTCTCCATATCTCTCATATTTTCCTTCTCTTTGTTTTGGCTATATGTTCTGGAGATTTGCATTTTGCAGCCTACTGGATGAGTCTTTAGCCATATACATTCTATCATTTAGGCCATTGGTTTTCTGTCTTGGCACTTATTGGTTTAATAATCTGAAAACTTTCCCATTCTTGTTCTTTTTTCCATGAAAGGAATATGAGTATCTGTGAGTATTATTCCAGCCCTGACGAACGTGTTATTCTTGATAATGATGAACTTGACAGATCTCTAGCTAAGTTATCGATCTTGGTTTTTTGGAACGATTTAGGCTTTCCTACCTTCCCATGCTCTCCCGTTGCTTGTGAATGTTTTTCCTTCCATTTCCCGACTCTTCCCTAGAACTTACTCTGATTACCCTCCCTCCACCTCATTTACTTAAAAAGTTATAGGGTCCTGTCAGCCACAGGCAGTCTCCCCTTTCTCTTAATACTTCTTGGCCCTTGCTTGAACCTTTCTGGTCATTGCCTCTCTCTCAGTCTTGCTGAGGGTCACCACTGCTTCTGTGCGATTCCTGAAATGAAGGCAGATAAGGATGTCAAGAGGTCAAGCAAATGCCCATGCACCGGAGGGAGAAGATGGGGGAGTCCTAGTGACCGGGTAGTGGCTGCCCCTGCTGGGTACCTCTTGTGTGAAAATAGCTAGTCAGTGGTTGGGGCTTACATTTCCACTTCTCACATAGAAACTTAATTGGTTTGTAACAGCTTTTCAAATTATTTTATGTTGCAACATTCTTTTCAGTAACAATTAGTCCATAGATGACCAAAATAGAAACTATTAAGATTCTCTTTACATACTTGAGAATAGAATACTACAACCTGGATGCATTCCTGAAATTTCCCAGTGGTTTGGCTTCAGTAAATTACTACTTTACATACAGCTTTTAAAATATATTTAGATTTAAGTTTAAAGAGTGAGAACCACTTGTGTAAACATCATTGAATGCCATTCTTTTAATGAATGGGGTAATGTTATTTATATTCTTTCTTCACTTCCTCTGGAAAGCCCATTTCTTTTAGGAAGGCTTTAACTTATATTGTACTGACCTTGAAAAGTGAAAGGAATTCACTTTAGTATATTTTAACTAAGCCACAAATTCTTACTGTTGCTCCTGAGAAGTGCTTGGCCCAAATCTCTGAGTTCAATGTCTCTAAATTGGACTGTCTATCTTAAAATAGCAAATGACAATACATGTATCCCTAAAGTAGTGAATAGGAATGTTTAGGGAATGAAGAACCCTTATTTTATTTTTGCTTTAATAGAGTAAATGCTCTTTCCTGTCCTTCCTTCCTTCCCCTTTCTTTCTTTCTTTCTTTCTTTCTTTCTTTCTTTCTTTCTTTTTCCTTCCTTCCTTCCTTTTTCTTTCTTTTTTCTTTTTCTTTTTTCTTTCTTTCTTTCTTTTCCTTCCTTTCTTCCTCTTTCTTTCTCTCCTTCCTTCCTTCCTTCCAATCCATTTTGCAGTTTGTGTTTCAGAGAAGCTGTGAGTGAGGCCAGAAGTGACGACACGGGGTTTCCTGGGCTGGACTAAGGAATCTGGATTCACCCAGACAGCAGTGGGGGGGCCTTTCGAAAGAAAGAAGCAGAGAGGCAGAAAGTCACATGATCATGTTGTATAGATCACAGGATGGAAGCAGGATTAGAGGCAAAGCAGAGGGGAGCTCGTGGAGCAATCCAGCCAGAAAGCAATGAAGCCGTGCGCCAGGACAGTAACAATTCTAAATTTTTATTGTGTGTTAATTACACAGCCATTAGACCATCTGCTGGTTATTTTATAAAGACTTGACCCTGTTAGAGCTAGAAGGGACCTTGCAGATCTTTATGCCACCCTGTGATTTTTACCGATGATAGAAACCCAGGAGCTACGGAAACCAAGTGATTCCTCCAAGTCCCCACAACTCATTGCTAGCAGAGCGTGGGCATGGACTCTCATGACCTGGTGCCAAAGCCAAAGCTTTCTCTGTGAGGCTACCCCCTTCCTACCTGCTCTCTGCTACTCACATGCCCAGGCCAGCATCCTACCTAAGTTTCCATCACCCTGTGACTGATGACACAAAGTGTGATACTAACAGACATAGTCAGTTCACACCCCACTCTTCCAAATATTATCTCGTCTTCCCTACTCTTTCCAAATATGCATTCTCACTCATCACACTCAGAAGATGATCTCATCTTTTACTTCCCAGGACAAAAAACAGAAATCACCTAAGACCATGCTGGCTACTGCCTGCCATCAAACCAAGTAACTATCACATGCCTGTCCCTTGTGATAAGAGCCAAAGGAGTCCAACCTTATTTAACACTGCGTCCTGGGGCCCTAAGTCCCAGTTCCTCCTGTCTTTTCAGGGAACTTTTGAAGATTTCCCCATTTCTATATTTTCAACCCCTTCTTCAGTAAGAGATCTGTTCTGTCAACATTTGTATATCTTCTGCGGTCTCCCACTTGAAACCCTGCTTGCCATACATACTCAGTGAGCATATTTTGCTCAGTCATTCATTTAATAAATAATTACTTGGGAGCAAGTACCCCATGGTAAGCATTGGGTGTGCGGTTGCACACAAAGGAAAATGGAGTGTTATGTGGCCCAGTGGGGCCAATAGGTGCTAAATAAGTATCTATAGCTGGTGAACATTTAGATTGGAAAGTGCAATCCTAGCTAACTTTGTGGCAGTAGGTACTACGTTTCAGTATTTGCATTGCTACTGTATTTCAGTGTCATCGTGAAAATTGTGGCAGTGTGTCCTGTCTAGTGTGTCTGTGCACCAGTAGCATCCTGCCCTTTGTTTGGGGTTTAATATCACGTGACCAAAGGCCCATGCTGTTACAGGCTCTTGTAGCTTGTATATACCCAAATATCTGGGCTAAAAATGCATCTAGGCAGAAGCCAGAGAAATACTTACCTGCTCATGGTGATAAGTGCAGACTCCCTGAAGTGTTTTTGAAATAGCATTCCTGTTAAGTTTGAATCTTTTTAAATCAGCAAAAGAACTGTCTAAGCACATGCAACGTACGCTAATGACATATTTAATGAGAAGACAAATAGTTTTCTCAAGTACAGATTTAAAATGACAAGGTCTCCAGGCATATGTCAGTTATCACCCGTCTATTTTCCTCATGGGCTACACAATTCAATTTTAGCATTTCCCCTCTTTTTAGAAGTAAAAACAGACCACATTTGCAAAACCAGAGATTTCCAGGAAGTTCTAGTTGCTGGTAATGGCAAGGAACAAGTAGATGAATAAATCACTGTTTGGTAGGAACTGTAAAATGTTTTATTGGAAGTTTGCCCTCCACATGCCTGGTTCCTTTTTTTTTTTTTTCCTCCCTAAACCTGAAAGCTCATTGAAATATCCTCAAGATGGATGTTAAATAAAAACTCTGTGATATGTTTGGTAGTTCATTTTTTTAAAAAAAAAAACTGAAGTCAAAGCCTGTTTTTCTTGACTGATGTAGAAAGGTTAAAAAAAAAAGGCCTTTGGTGAAAGGAAATTACCTTTCTAAATATAACATTCTGAAATGATGTAACAGTTTTTTCCATATGTTGCCTGAATAAAAGTAGTGTTTTTACAGAAGCCTGGTTAAAAAAAAAAAAACACAAAAACCTCCATACTCAACCATTAAATAAACAGGCAACCACAGTTCAGGTTTCTAAAGCTATCTCCCCAAATAGCAGATTATTAAATAACTGGCATAAGACACATGGTATCTTCTGTTTCCTTGTACTAAAATCAATTTTACTTGTACAATATTCCAGCATTAGAAACCACAGCCATCTGAATTCTGTTCATTTTGGGCAATTTCTCTATGTTAATTAACATCATTCATTTTCCCCGCTTGCTAATACATCTCAGTTGCTCCAAACAGTTACTGATCTAGATTGAAAGAGGCTCCTGGACTCTAATCCCTACAGAAGGTATTCCTTATACAATTTTTCTGCTTAGAAATGCTCATCCATTTCCCTGACTTCCTCCATTTTATTAAATACAGAATCTGCCAAATCTTACAACTTTCCTAGTCACCTTCCTGCTTCTTATTTATGTCTGGACTTGAAGATCTTTGGAAACATTTGCCTTACGTATAGTATTCCTCCACTGATGTGTTAGCAAGCCCCAAGTTTTAATATTAAAATTGCATTACTTTTATGCTTCCAAGAGCACACTGTGTCACTGAAGCTGCTTCTGGGCTTTGACGTTAGCCAAATCGGTAACCCCCCTCCCCCCACCCCATCCCACTGGCTGGAAGGTCTGCAAGGGTGAGAACGGAATCTGTCCCAGTCACTGTTGGACCGTCAGCACCTGTGCCTGGTACCTGGTTGATGCTGAGCTGTTGGATGCCTTCCAAGTGCTTTAGGAGTAGCGTGGGCTGCTGGGGTGATAGGGAAGTGAGCTGGGAATGTGTTGATGGCTGTACAGTAGCTCGAGAGAGTTACCATCCAGTCTGTTCACTGATACGCATCCCTCCAATGCCCGCCGTCTCGGGCAAAGCCTCAGTATTTCTCTTTGTAACCCTAGTATCTTCTCCAGCACTTGAATGAAGGTCGTTCATTCAAGAATCATTCACTACTTCACATTTTTGCCCAGTGTTCCCTCCAACATTGAAAAAATAGGAGAAAATGATGTTGAAATCCCCAGTTCTGTTTGGCCAGCTTTCCTTATTCAGAGGTCCACTTAGTTGTAAGAATGAAAAAAAGAGAGGAACATAGGGGAAACTAGGTGGAAGGGGTCACCTGCTGGAACTCCTAATTTGTGACTAAGTATTAGAATTAACAATCCCTGGGTAAGTAATTGGGCCAAGTGTTGGTCTTTTCAAAAACAAAAGGAAAAAAACCAAAAACCAGGAAGTGGCAAAATCTAAGGTCTGGGCCATCAAAATCTAGTAGGCGTAGTTTTTGTTGTCAGTCTGCTTTGGGTTTTCTTTTAAAAAAAATTCACAGCCAACTCACCATGAAATAGAGCTCAGAGTTGGCAAGTATCCAGGATCAGCCTACTATATCTTAATAATGTAAAAAGGACTTGAATCATTTCTGTCTAGTATTGGGGTGTGATCCTGGGGGTGCTAGGAATTGATATAGACTAAAAACTGAGCTTGACCTAAAAGTTCAACTCACTTCTAAATTTTATTTATATGCTGCATGCCGTGCCTGATAAGATATGCAAACCTAATATATAACATCAGGGTTGAGTGAGTGGAACCTTCATTTTGACAATTTTTTCCTGATGTATCTGTTAAAATGCCACTGAAAATAATTCAACTATTCAAATTGAGTGATGTGTGTAGTTTTCCCAAGAACACATCCATTTTTTAATAGGAGAAGATTTTCTTGGAGACGCTGTCCTTCACTCACTTAATAACCTTGCACTGGCATGTGTCAGGTGCTCAGGACATAATTTAATCAAATTGTAGGTAAGAGCAGTATACTGACTGGTAAGGAAACCAACAAATATTAGCTATTGAAAGATTTTTATCCCTTTTCCAGAGTCTCCACTTCCAGATTCTACGGTCTGGGGTTTTTTTAAGTGGTTGAGACCCACTGTATTTCTTTCAAGGAAAGGAATGACCGATTAGACATGTGAAATTAGAAATAAAAATTGACTTGAGCTTGCAAGGAAAGCTACAGAGTGTCTGTCTTTGAAGTCTCTTTGCGAATAGAAATGTATGTTTGTACATAATAGATCCTAAATACTTGTTGAATGAATGACTAAAAACCAAGTCTGAGATATTTAAGTAATTACCTGCATGAATGAAAAATTCATGTAATTGTTTAACGTTCCTATTCCAAAATGTTTGATCATTTTAATTCTCCCCATTCCCTTCCCACCTTGGTCAACCAGTTTCTATTGTGAATTGCATTGCTACTGAGTTTTCTTGCTTATGTCTGAACAATTATGTGTACATACAGCATTTTAGAACCAAAACTTGGCTCTGTGAAAGGACAAATATAATAATACTTTTCTGTATATTTTCAAATATAATTTTTAAAAGGTGTCTTCACCAGTATAAGAAAACTAAGGTTCCTAAAAATATCTAATGAGAGATCTGTGAGACCTTTATGTAAAAAATGGAATAACTTTAACTTTATCGAAAGATATATTTAAAAGATGTAACAAATGGGGTTGGATAAAAGATATCAATTCTCCCAAATATAGGTCCAGAACAATCCCAACCAAAATCCAAAAAGTTTTTGGTGGAACTTAGATTGATTCTAAAATTTATATAGAGCAAAGATCAGAATTAGCCAAAAGAATCCTGAAGAAAAATCAGGTAGAAGGATTTAGAGATGTTAATTATATTGTTATAAATCCATAGTATTTTAGACATTGTGATTTTGGCAATAGAGGTAAACAATTAGACCAGTAAAACAGTAGCTCTGAAACAGGCCCTTGTTTATATAGAAACCTGATATGTGACAGAGCTGAACTTGAAATCAATGAAAAGAATAAATTAATAAATGACACTAGGGTAATAGGTTATCCTTATGGGGAAAAAATGGAAATAGATCCCTGCCTCATGGCATGCATAGTAATTTCAAATGGATCAAGGACTTAACTGTGAAATACACAATTTTAAAGTTTTGTTGAAAATGTGATAGTTGGGGTGCCTGGGTGGCTCAATGTGTTAAAGCCTCTGCCTTCGGCTCAGGTCATGATCTCAGGGTCCTGGGATCGAGCCCCACATTGGGCTCCCTGCTTGGCGGGGAGCCTGCTTCCTCCTCTCTCTCTCTCTGACTGCCTCTCTGCCTACTTGTAATCTCTCTCTCTCTCTCTGTCAAATAAATAAATAAAATCTTAAAAAAAAAAGAAAATGTGATAGCATAACTTCATGTCCTTGGAGTAGTGAAACAAGACACAAAAATCATTACACCATAAAGAGATATATATTAGAGCATCATATTTAAGAATTTCTGTTTGTCAAGAGAGAGATTGAAGATAAATCATAATCCAAAACAGTCATATGAATTTTTATATTGGGGAATATATAAAAAACTCCAACACATTCACTAGAAAAAGATAATTCTATAGTAAATAGGGCAAAATGCATGAACAAGTTTCTCACAGTGAAGGGAACATGAATGGCCAATATACATATGAAAATATGTTTAACCTCATTAGTAGTTGGGAAAATACAATTTTAAGCCACAAAAAATACCATTTCCTACCCAGAATAGCTATAATTAAAATATTTTAGTATCAGGCGTTGGCCACAATATGGAACAAAGTGTACTCTCACATACTGTGGGCAGAGTGTAAATTGGTACAATTACTCTGGGGGAAAAAAAATTGTCATTACCCAATAATGTTCGTGTGTATAATGAATATCCCAGCAGTTCCAATTCAGATAAATATAAGGTAGAAACATGAAACCAAGGACCATGTACAACATCACTTGTAAGAGGGAGGAAAAACTGGAAATAGTCTAAAAGTCTGACAGTGAAACCTGTAAATATGCCACAAAGTATCCGATGAAATGCAATGAAATGCTATCCATCAGTGCAAACAATTGCACTGCAAAGTTAGCCAAGTAACATGGAGGAATCTCGCAAACCTAACTTTGAGTGGGAGAAAGCACTGATGGCTGCGGTACCTCTTGTCTCTAAATCCCCTCTTGTCTGTGGCTGGTAGGAGCAATAAAAAGTCTGTTTTGCTGGTGATTTTAATAAAATACCCCGGGTTAGGTCTCATTGGCCCTGGTTGCTCTGCTTGGGCCATGTCCTGTTCATGAACCAATGACAGTAATCATGGGGATGAAACACGTTGAATGGCTTAGCCTAATTAATGTCATTCGGAGCACAGGAGCTGGGAGGAGGGTAAAGGAGTGGAAAATATCAATGTGGTTGCTACAAGGAGGGTAGATAGATGTTGGGCTTCTGAAACCAGCAGATGAGAGCACTCCACCCACTTCCAGCAACCAATTTAAGAAGGCTTGAATTGCACTAGCTGTTGTTACTTGCTTACAGTCTATGAAAAATAAGAGGTAGCTCAAAGCAGGGCAGGTAGAAGCAAGACAAGGGCTTTATGTTGCACGGACCTAGAGTCACAGGTTACCTCGCCTTCTCAAATCATGATGGACAGATGTGGAATGGCACTCCAGGAAGGTAGGTCTGGGGCAGAAGCAGAACTCTAGGCTGAACGCAGAGATTCCGTTTGGATTTACATGGTCTCATTGCCTATCGCCCCAGAAATACTTGTTTTTGTCCATTGGGCCATTTGTGTTACTGATACAAAAAATATTTTCTAGGGAGAGGGAGAGGGGCAAAAAGGAATACTTTCTGGATACTTATGGGCAGTACTTTGGAAGAATTGCCCCTTGTTGGCATTACTAGTATTAACTACATATGGTCTACACTGGTCTAAGGTCTTATGATTTCTGGTAGCCCCTTATGTGTATCACCACCCTTTGTTTCTTCTGTGAAGTTCTTGTGTTTCACCGAAGAAATAAAGATAAGAAATTCTGTGCTTGTGTACAGATCTCTGGGGCTTCTGTATTTCAAATAGTTGACATTATGGGGGAAATGTTTGTGCTTCGGGTCTTTGCAAAGTCATTATCATGAATACCAGTGTTTTATCCGACATGACTTTAAATCGTGCCTTGTTTAAGCCACGCCTACTCAGACCATTAAAAGCTGCTTTTACTAGTCACTGGTATTACAGTTCTGCAAGCTAACAGGCCTTTTATTGTGTCCTCCATGTAAAGAGCGAAGTTGGTCCCTTTTGTGTATAATTTTGGTTCACATTCATTCTGATGAACTAGAATTGATCATGTAGTTGTCAGGGCATTAAAATTTAGTCTCCTCACTCTGTTTAACGTTAAAGGTAAACGTACTTTAGAAACTATAGCTAAAAGGACATGGTGACCTATTTTGGACTTCTGTCTCCTTTTTAGAAGTCCAATGCTGACATTTTATTTATTTGCATTCTCAAGCTCACATTGCTTGTATTTTGCCTCTATAACTTGCTTTAAACATCACCTTGCATGTATTCCAGAAGTTTAGCATTGTTCTTTGGCCAAAAGCAATAAAATGTGACCTGTTTAGCATGATTCAGTGACATGCAATCAGCATTTTCTTTTCACAAATATAACATCAATGGCTATTTATAACCCTTCCCCAACATTTGAAAGTGTAATGATGTGTTTTAGGGTTTTTTTTTTTATATCAAATTCTATTTGTTTCTAATGCCCTGAGTGGGTTTTGCACTTTAGGCCGGATAATCAAATATTCGTAATGTGTTTTTTTCTAGAAATCCCATCTTGAATTTATAGAACAGCCTCTGAGGTCCTCAAGTATTCATCTATAAATAAGCATCTCTGATTGTAAAAGTCTCCTGCTGTTCTCATATTCTCATACAGACAGTTCACCATCTCAGACTAAAACTATAAATATATTGTTTTACCTCATATTGAATTTCCTGGCTGAGTACTGCTTTTTTTTTTTTTTGCCTTTTCTAAAAAAGCATATTTGTGCTTTTCATCATTTCTCATGAGGAAACCATTGTCCTAAAGATTTCCTTAAATGTGCTTTATGTAGATTCTTTACCGTAAGCATCACTTTTCTGAATCTGATCTATTTTCAGACTTGTCTCCATTTTCATTTACTTGTGACTGGTCATTGCTGCAAATGAACAAGAACAATAAAAAAAAAACCACAAAACCCTATTGCTTTTTATGCACTGTATTTCAAATAATCTTATGACACCTTCTCTGTTTCCGCTAGACTTTTTTTTAGATATTTCTCTTGACTTTTCTGGGTATTCAACCTTGTCACCTGCTGATGGTGGTAATTTGGCCTGTTCACTTCCTTTCATATTGCACTGTGAGCATATTTTATGATTGACTTTTTAACAAAAATGTTGTCTGCTGTTTTTATTTTATTTTATTTTTTTAAAGATTTTATTTATTTCACAGAGGGAGAGAGATCACAAGGAGGCAGAGAGAGCAGGCAGAGAGAGGGGGAAGCAGGCTCCCCGCCGAGCAGGGAGCCCGATGGGGGCCTCGATCCCAGGACCCTGAGATCATGACCTGAGCCGAAGGCAGAGGCTTTAACCCACTGAGACACCCAGGCGCCCTGTCTGCTGTTTTTAGATTTTTTAAAAAGATTTATTTATTTCAGAGAGAGAGCATATGGGGGGGAGGGGCAGAGAGAGAGAGAATGTCAAGCAGACTCCACACTGAGGACAGAGCCCAACTTGGGACTCAATCCCACGACCATGAGATCATAACCTGAACCAAAACCAAGAGTTGGACACTTAACTTACTATGACCCAGCACCCCTATTATTTTTAGATCTTTTTAAAAATCATGGTCAATGATCTTTTGCTTTCTAGGTTGTGGAGGTGCTGAATTTAATCCTGATGTTTTAGCATCTTTGAACATAGGAGTATGTGTTGATCTCTTGTGACTTACTGACAGAGCACAAGAGATCTATTTATATAATATTTCTAGAATAAGCCCAATTTATATAATTGTGTCATTATTTTAATATACTCAAAATTTTCTGAGCACTTTATTTTGTATTCTTCTGCCTTATTTATTTAAGTTAAATAAGCCTCTTCTCTCTTTGTGTCTTAATCGAGTTTGGTTATCAGCCTTGGGCTAGCTTCTTCAAACAAACTGGGAAGCCTCACCTGTTCTATATCCTCAGAGCTTTTTATGTACTTTGGGGATCATTTAATCCTTACACTAATCCCTATTTATTAGTTCTGTAGCTTTTATTTTTCTGGTTCAGTTTTAATAATTAAATGCCATCTGAGAAACGGTTTCTATTGAGATGTTAAATTATTCACAAGGATATTTTTACATAACACTCAATTCTTAATCTCTTCCATGTCTGTGATATAGTCCTTTAGTAATTCAGCTGGATATCTTCATAATAAAAATTTAAGAATATTCCAGTTGATTGAGGGATGAATCAAAATAAAAAGTGAAGAGGGAAAAAGTAATCACATAGTAGCACTGGTGGAAAGTGTTAAAAGCAGTTAAACAAGGAGTAAGATATGCTAACTATTCTAAGAATAGTCCAAATAGAGTGAAAACTTTCAAAAGGTTTGAAAAATTATTTTTAAAAAACTTTTACTATAATAATTAGCCCCATCTAAGTCTGAAGTCCTATATCATGTTATAAAAAGTAGAGCAATGAATAGGGGTAGATATGAAAGTGAGCCAATTTTATTTTGTATATGAGGGATAAAAAGATGTAGTTTTACTGCAACACTAATAACTGGTTGGGTTTTTTGTTTTGTTTTGTTTTAAATTGGAGAGAATAAAGAAGTGAAATACGTATTTAGCTAAGCTTGAAAACAGTAATAAATATAATACAGGAAAGGCAAAAATAGAAATAAAACCAAGAATTTGTTATTTAGATATTTAAAAAACAGTCACTGGTTCATTACAGAATGAAATACCTCATAGGCAGATTTCAGGAAAATCCAGCTGATAGATTTCTAAACACACTTGGTTTTTCCTTTAAAACTCTACAGACATGGAAATGTCTGTGGCTCCTTCTTTTTAAAAAGAGTGACCAGAAAAAAAGCCACCCCAAATTTTACCAGATGTAAACATCACCCCTGTGGATTTCCACCCCCACCCCAACTACTTTGCAGAGATAGAAAGGGGGATGAATTATGGGAAACAGCCATGGAGAGGAACCAGGGATAGAGTGGCCATGACCTTAGAAAGTTGTTCATCCAGTGGATGACTTGGGCTTCATGGACAGGGATAGTGTGGTTGAGACTGAGTAAAACCACCCACTTTCCTCCTGCTTTCATCTCTTCTCAGGAAGGAGAACTTCTTCCTAGCTTCTGGGAGGTCATTGAACTTAGTTTTTGTTTAGTTTTGTTTTTTGTTTTTTGTTTTTGTTTTTGAGCGAGGGAGAGCAAGAGAATGCATGAAGAGGGGAAGGGACAAAGGGAGAAAGAGAGAGAATCCCAAGTAGGCTCCATGATCAGTGAGGAGCCCGACAGAGGGCTCGATCCCATGACCCTGAGACCATGACTTGAGCCGAAATCAAGAGGTGGACGCTCGACTGACTGAACCACCCAGGCACCCCATGGTCATTGAACTTAGTTTTCAGTGCTATTGGAAGTTTAAATCTTTTTTTGAACTTTGTGTGAATTTCAAGAGAAAGGAAAAATCAAGGATTGAACATCAGTAACTTTCCTAATACCACATCCTATAAGTTTTTGTTTTTTATTTAAATTGTTATGATTATTGTTATAGGTCTATTACAGACCAGTAGTATAGATGTGGCACTTTCCTCAGAAAATGCTGGCCTTTTTGCAGCAAGTGTTCCTTCTGCCACTTAGAATTAGCCCTGATATGTCATCCATGTTCCACTGAAATAATTCTGGAAAAGTAGTAAGCAAGTTAATTTTTGTGTTTCTACTACAGGTGAAGACGGACGTTGGGAGTCTTGAGTGCAGACAATGGAAACTCTTCAACCGTAAGTGAGCAATTTTCTTTTTTTGTCACTTGAATATGAAATATGTTAAAAGATTAATATATTCATAACTTAGGTTTGTTAGGTATTTTTGAATAAGTACCCTGAGGGCAAAATTGTTCTTGCTTTTAACTGTTTTGTGAGCCAGAATAACAAATATGGTAACCACAGGATGAACTATAAAAGAAAATGCAAACTTTGAAATATATATATGTGAACAACAAAAATAAAGTCAGGAAGATTAAGCCACAGTGTGACCCAATTTGGAGTCATTTCTTCCCATTGGTCTTCAGCTATTAATGAGTTGGTCTTTTAGGTATTATTTTAAATGCTTTTTATCGGCTAGAAGAGTACTTCTTGTCCTTTTAACTTCTAGTTTTTCTTCAAGATTTAAAGTCTCAATCTAATTTGTGGTGATAGTATTTGAAAAACCACCATGAATGATAAAAGGCAAAGGAAGGAAGGGACAAGCCTTTTTTTTTTTTTTTTAAGTCAAGGCAATTATTTTACTTTGCTTCTTTCCAAAGTACTTGTTCATTCTCTGACCACATGATAAGCTATTGGTCAAGACATGGAATGCTGAGCTAATGCTGCTCAATGATGTATCGAATGCTTACTAGAACTGTCGGAAAGGTGAAGAAACTCAGTCTGCTAGGCATAACATTACCATTATTATTTTTTACTCATAAGTTTATACTTTAAAATTTTTATACCAGGCCTTTTTTTTAACCAAATAGTTAAAAAAAAAATTAAAAGCATAAGTGTAGCCATGGGTTAGAGTTTTGTTGCCTTTAACTAGCAAAATAATAATGCTTTATTGGAATCACAAATACTTGATACACTGCATTATTCTTCTTGAAGTACTCGTAGTTATTACAAGGACAAATGGTATTTTAATGGAGTAAAGATGACTTTGCTTTGTCAGAGTTCAGAATTCATGAATGTTTTGTTAACTGGTAAAAACAATGGTTTTTTGCTGCAGATCTTCCTTGCTGGCAAGGAAGTCCCAGAAGATCTTTTGCTGAACTTACAATAGAATGCTGAGTAGCTTAAAAATCAAGAGCCTAGTGGTACCTGGGTAGCTCAGTAGGTTAATCATCTGACTCCTGACTTCAACCCAAGTCTTGATCTCAGGGTTGTGAGCTCAAGCCTTGCGTTGGGCTCCATGCTGGGCGTGGAACCTACTTAAAAAAAAAAAATCAGGAGTCTGTGGTCCTGAGCTGACTTACTTATTAAGCACAGTGCACAGGATCCATGATATTTTTAAAGGCCCATGAAAATATTTTAGTTTTCATTTTTTTTAAAGCAGGAGATAAGTAAATATGATAGCGAATATATGATAATGAAGCTCAGCCTGGATAATGTTTTTCTTTAAAACAATGCAGTCATAAAATACAATTTATGGTCTTTTTTATGGAGGAAGGATCCAGAGTGCCCACAAAAGTCTGAGTCACAGCCAGGCACCCTCTACATATGTGAGATTCAGTCATTTGAATGCTTTTTTCTTTCCTTTTTGGAAGAGAAGTAATTATAAATTTTTAGAAATGATTATCATTTCTGTGAATGAGTCCATGGACTTGTCTGCTTATCAGAGAGAGACACCATTCTAGCTACAAAGAAAGAAGTGACATGTTGTTAGGTTGAGTAGCTGTGATTATTTGCACTGTTTTTCTAGATTAAAGTAAATAATTTTTCCCTCGAGAGTTCCACTGATATTCTGTTTGCTTTGTAATATGATTCAGAAAAATAAGGGAAGGGAAAGCAAGACTTGACTCAGGATTCTTTGGTCCATTTCGGACAAGTGTTTTTGCCTGGGGTGGGGGGCTGGTTCCCGAGAACAGTGGCTCACCTCACCTCACCTCACCTTGCTGCTGTGGGAGTCTAGAATTTTGGTTCTTCCCTAGTTGCTGATCTCTATTACTGAGTATACAACATTTTCAATTACCATGACTGATCTGGTTTTGTTTGTGTCTGAAGCCATGGTCTGGTTTTGAAGAAAATATTTTTGTTAGTCTTCAACAGTACTGACTATATAAATTGTGTCCAGATTTCTGGACACACTGTGACTTCTGAAAGTCACTTTTTGATTTAAAGTAAGTATGTTGCACGTCTCAAGAACTTTTTTCAAACTAGATACTCACTCAAAGATAAGCTCCCTGAGATCTAGGATCTTTGTCCATTTTGCTCGTTGCTATATACTCAAGAAAAAGCCAGACATATGAGAAGCTCAAATATTTGCTCAAAGAATGAATGAGCTAATGTCCTCCTTTAGAAAAGCCATGTTGTACCTCGGAAGTATTTGAAATTGCTTCGGGTGTGTAAGTAAGCTGCTAACCCTCTACTCCTCAGACTAGCAAGTGTCTGGGCACGTACACAAAAATGTACATAGCACATTAATATAAAATTGTGATCTACCAGACCGTTAACCTGCTAACTGTAGGTAAGAGCTGTCCTCTCTAGATTAACAAGCCAGTATATGCCACGGGACACCACTTAATCACATGAAGCTAGGCAAGCAAGAGAATTGTAGAGAGAGGTGCCCCTCTCCCCAGCTACTGAAAACATAAGTCTGGGATTATAAACAGAAGGAATCAACTGACTTTAATTAATAGTACTTGATTAGATGGTCCTAGTTTACTGAAAAATCAGAGGAGTGAAGGTCTATTTCACGGGGTTTGTTGACCGCAGGGAAACTAGGATGCATTGTTTTTCTGTTGATGTGACATGAGTGTGTGCGTGAGAGAGAGCGAGAGATTCAGCGTCAAGACTACATTTTAAAGTCACCCCCCCAAATATGTGCACACGCACACACCCACATGTACATAATATTTTTCCGAATGAACTTGCCTCTGCATTTCATTCTCTGCACCTTCTTGCCCAGGGTTTCACCTGCCCTCCATTGCAAGTGTGGGGGGCAGACCTGCTGTGAGGCTTGTCCAGGGTAGAGTGCTTTTTGGTGGAGACACCGAAGGCTAGACCTGGGAGATCTGCCCTGCCAGATTCGCCATTACCCAGCACTGCTGGGAGGGTGTCTTTCGGACCCGCAGTGCAACCGCGCTTGTCCCTGCTGGGTGAGCAGCGCTCCTGTCCAGCATCCCCATCAGAACATTCTTCTTGCCCTTTCATGAGCAGTTGCCGGAGACACTCCCATTGAGCCCAGGTCCATAGCTGCTTCTGTGGGACCTCAAAAGTGTCTAGTCTTAAAGCTGAAGGCTTTGTGGGATTGGAGTATCGGGGCTTACTACCCGTAGGACTTACGAATAGTACAAGGCAGGTGTGCTCAGGGAGGGATCGGCTCTGCATAGCCCTTCCACGTCCTGTCCGTGTCCTTGCCACCGTGTACCCAAGGTCCGTTAAGTGTCTTACTCAGGGCCAATTAGATTTGTCGGAAGGCAGCTGATAAAGGGCTCATCAGTGGCCACAGCGTAAATGATTCACGCTGTGAATGTAGAACTTGTTGTCCTGAGCTAGACGCTGCTAATAATATACCCATCCGGCTCAATTCTTGGCACGTTGCTAGAGAACAGGGGCTTAATGCAGTATGGGATCTTTAAAAAGTCACTGAGATGCTCTCCTTCCGTTTCTTTCATTGCAAAATCCCCTGAATCGGTGTCAGGAAAATGATTTTTTAATGCATAATCGAAGATTAAATGTGTTATTGCTAAATATAGTGGTTACAAGAATATGGCACAAAATTACAGCACTCAGAAAGAGTTACTGATATGACTCTGCTCACAGAGTGGGCATCTCTCCCCCCATTAAAAAATATCTTCTATTGAAGAATTCTCAAGATGGCTTGCATTACAGTGCGAATGTGCTTCACACTACCAAACTGCACACTTACAAATGGTCAAGGAGGGAAATTGGAAATTGAATGTTAAGTGTATTTTATCACAATCAAAAATTTAAAACTATTTTTAAAAAGTATCTCCAGGAGTTTGCATAGCTTAAGCTGGTGTAGAGATTAGATATCTTCTTAGGGGTGAGGGGAAGGTGGAGGAGGAAGACTTTCTCATTGTAGATCTTTTATTACAGATGGTGGAAGGTGTGAGAAGGTCCCAACCATTCTCGAGAAAACAGAGGATATTAGTTAAAAAAAAAAAAAGTACTTGTTTTCTCATGAAAAGATGACCTTTGGAATGAGGAACAAGTTCCTCTTCCTGGCATTGAGTATTAGGGGATTCTCAGGACAGTATGACCTCAATTTTGTAGAATTATGGGAATAGGTTCCTGTCAAAAACTAGGAGGCAGTGGGAGGGCTTCATGGTCAAGTAAGATTGGGATTTAAGCAACTTTTATGAGTTCCTTTTTCTGCAGAGCCTTTACCAGGCTGCTCTGAATCATCTGTCTTCAACCAGAAGGTGCTAAGGGCAGGCTTTCTCAAACTCACTGAAGTGAGGAATGTATCCCCACAGCCCCTGACTGGCCTTATGGCTTTTTAATCTATTAATTGTGTTGTTCTGTGGAAGGTAGTTTGGCAAATACAGACATAAGCTCAAGTATGGGAACCCAAACACAGAAATCGGTTGTAGAAAGAATTGTAGATGTGGGATGCCTGGGTGGCTCTGTCGGCTAAGTGTCTGCCTTCAGCTCAGGTCATGATCCCAGAGTCCTGGAATCAAGTCCTACCTGGGGCTCCCTGTTCAGCGGGGAGCCTGCTTCTCCCTCTCCTGCTCCCCTGTTTATGTTCTCTTGCTTTTTCTCTCTCTGTCTCTTGCAAATAAATAAAATCTTTAAAAAAAAAAAAAGGAAGAAAAAGAAATAAAGGTGAACTGAAGCCATAATTGTGAACTGTCCCTATGGGAGGAGCTAGGAGAGCAGACATTTCTGAAGGACAAGGCCCTATACCACAGCTGTGTACACTCCATCTGTGTACTCGGTAACCCAGCCAGACCTCGGGTAGGGATCCCTCCTCACCTTCTGCTCTCCCCTCAGAGTGACCTGAAGGTCCCAAGCATAAAACTTGTGGGACATCTTGAAGCATTTAGCTAAGCCACTGGCCCAAGCTTCAGCAAAGATGACATTCAGTCATCTGAAAGTCTACTGTGGAAAAAAGTTTCCTTAGATCTTTCACTGTTAAACTACCGCCAGTCAAATAAGATCTGGTAGATCCTAAAGGACTCCTTATGTAACACATTATTGGAAGTAGCATAAATGACTTAGCCGAAGTTGTAAGTGATACATTGCTGAAGGGGACCTGTGTCTGGGTGACCATTGCATAAGTGAGTGTCTACTTTGTATGAAGTGCCAAGTATAAGGCGCAAAACGTTGTGAGGGGTGACAAGGCAAGAAGACAAGGCATCTGCCCTTGGAGAAGTTATAAAGTGAAGCAGAGGAGGGAAGACACATCTAACAAATAATCTTTCTGCGAAGCAGCACGTGATAGACAGTGGTATCAGAAATGTATTACACCAGAGGTTAGAAGGGTGATCCAAAGAGATAACTTTCCCTGATAAAGCACACACGTGTGTATGTCCTGTGCCTTTGAAAAGGATGCTTATTTTTTTGTCGGTTGGGTATAAGTTATTAATCAAAATTGTTTTAATTGTTATTCAGATCATCACTATCCTCACTTCACTTTTTTGCTACTGCACCTGTCATTTTCCAAGAGAGCCATTCTAGAGTGCTCACTATGTTAGTAGGTTGTCGGTTTTTCCTTTTAACTCTATCAGTTTTTCCCTTATCTGTTTCAAAGCTCTGCTTTTGATATATTAAGGTTCCTAAGTTATTTACTTGTTAAATAGCTAGGTGCAGGTCACTGTTGTATTTTAGAAAGCAGATAGACAACCCATGAAGTCTGGGGTCACGGAGGATTATGGGAGGTCTCATGTTCTTAACATCTGCAGCCGATGATGAACCTCAGCTAGGCCTGCCAGGGGCTTGCCTGGAGACCATCTAATAGGCACGAAAAAGCTATCACATAAAATGTCAAAAGAACCAGATGTGCTCAGTGGTGCCATATCTGCTTTCAGCAGCTGTAGATAATGAATCCAAGGTCTGGAACAGACAACTAGTTTTCATATTTGAGAACCTTGTAGAATCACTGGGCCGGGCTCGCCAAGCATAAGAAGTCAGTAAAACAGAATTATCCACCATGACTGGCAGGAATCGAGGCCCGCATTCCTGGGGACTGCATGATGCCGCCGACATCCCCTCCACCTCGGCCTCGGCCCCTTTCTTCCAGTCTCATTCCAGACCCCAGGCTTCTCTGCTGCAGGCATGTTTTCCAAGATACGCGTCCTTCTAGAAATGTGCGTTTTATTGCCGTTCCCTGCCATGGCTCTTCTATACTGTCCGGAAAGCCTGTTCTGGAGGAAGATTACATTCATGATAAAGACTTTTGAAAGTGAAGCTGGGTATTAAAGCAGTCATTGTGTTTTAAAATTGAAAGACACGGAGTTGCAATTGATCTGAAGTCCGCATTAAGTAGAGTATTTTCTTTCAATATTCTTTGTCTCAAAAAAAAAAGGGGGGTCTGGTTTCTTAAAACATTGTAACTTCATATATATTCCTTTGATTTCTAAAGCATGGTCATTCAAAGAAAAACAGAGCTGAGCACATTCACAGGTCCTCAGAAGTGGGATATGAGAGCAACCAGGCTCTTAGGCAAATGACTGCCATTTGCCTATTTCCTGGTTTCCCTGTTCTTCCTGAGCCCTCTGCCTTAGTTCTACTCTTTTCTGGGTGTTTTCAATTGGGGTTCTCCCAGTCACCTTCCTAAAACTAACTCCTAACTCCTATTGGAGGAAACAAAGACGTTTTTGTGCAGGCTTTTCATTTTAAATGCATGTTCAACGCTTCTTTCCCTCCTCCCCACTCCCCACCCCAAGCCCCCATATCTTTTGTCACCAAATCTCACTCAATTTACCTCACCATCTCTTTCCTCCTTTCTTTTCCATTTCCAGAGTCTTCATAAAGGAAAAAAACTGAACATTTGAGCATTTACCACCCACGACACACTGCACTTGACCCTTGAATAACACAGGTTTGAACAACATGGGTTTGAACCACGCGGGTCCACTTACACACAGACTTTTTTTCAATAAGTACAGACAGCACTGTAAATGTATTTGCCTTATGATTGTCTTAATAAGATTTTCTTTTCTCTAGCTTACTTTATTGTAAGAATAGGGATTTTGGCTCCTTCAGTGCCTCAGCACCCTGTAATCCATGCCCCCATGATTTGACTGCATTAAGTATCCTGAAAAAGACTTTATTGTATGAATACAGTATATAATACATGTATAAAATATGTGTTAATTGACAGTTTATGTTATCTGTAAGGCTTCTGGGGAATAGTAGGCTATTGGTAGTTAAGTTTTTGGGGGAGTCGAAAGTGATAAGCCAATTTTCAACAGCTTAGGAAGGGGGTCGGTGCCCCTAACACCCACATTATGCAAGGGTCAACTGTATATATTTTTTTCTTAATTCTTTTAGCCTTGTGTAATTTATTATCATGAATTGGACTTCACATGTTAGGAGACTGAAGCTCTCAGAAATTTAAGTCATTGCCCAAAGTCACAAAATTAGGAATTCTGGAAACAGGACAAGTTATAAATACCCAGGTACAAGTCCAAGTCCAGTATCTTCTTTGCTGCTGTGAAATGTGAAATGCCACCCACCCCCCAAGTCATGCCACGTGCATCTGTGTTGCCACATTGGGGCAGAAGGACCAGATTCCCTTTCTCTCTTGTTTTTCTGAACTTGCGAGCCCAGCCTGATCCACCCAATATGCTGGGTTCATTATGCCAGGTGTCTGGTCTAAAATTCACAATGACATGTTGCTTGCTCTATAAGATCTGACCGTTTTTTGTTTTTTTGTTTTTTTGTTTTTTTCATCTTTAAGTCACCTGTTCTAGAAAAATGTATTTTGTACCACCCAGAACTCTCTGCTCCTGGGAGTTGATCTGCAAGAAACACAGTGGGTTCTGAGTCAGCAGGACCTGGGGGTGTTTCTCTGCTCACCTCTTGCCTCGGACCTTGAGCAAGTGTTTTGCTATCCTTATCTGTAAAATCATGGCAATAAACTCACTTCAGTTTCATTGTGAGTCTAGAGAGTGCATGTTCAATGCCAACTGTAGTGAGAGCCTGGCCCTTGGCAGGCCCTCAAATAGAGCTGGAAGGTAGTAGCAGTAATACTGTTATCTGGACCTTATCTATCCTTTTAAACTCAGTTCAAATTCCTCCTCCTTTTTAAATTACTCTGACCTGATTTTATCTTTCCGCTCCTCAAAGCTACTATATGTATCAATTAGACTCTGAACAATGCATTTAGCAATTTTAATTATGTGACGCTGCTTTGTGATCTTAAAAATCCATCTTGAAATGCCTTCTCAGACATTTAATTCCTACTCTAATGAACAGAGGTCATTCAAAGGCAGAACTAGGTCTTATGCATGGTAGGTAGCCTGGTCCCTGACATGTAACTATTCACAAAATTTTGATTCAAAATTAAGAAATTTCACATACACTCATAAGACATCACTAAGTTGGGTTAGTTTAAATATAGAGATATTTAAGACCAGGTAGATGCCTCGTTTTACATGATGAACCCAAATTTCTTTGTCCGTAGCTCTGAGTATGAAGACAATCGCAGGGTAAAATTTAAAACTCCAAGCCATTTTACTGTCCAGTATTTCTGATAAAACTATCTTTTAAACCCTTAAGACCTGGATGTATGTGTGGTCATTTTTGTTTCTTAGAATAATTCCAAATTAGAAAATATTCTAGTTTTCCCCATAACTGTTCTTTCCCAAGCTTAATCTTTTTTTTCCCCCTTATGCAGAACTCCACCTTCCTTCTTTGTCTTTTGAGTCCAGATCAGTTTTTCTCCCCTCCACCAACCAGGTTTTCCCTGGGAAAAGTCTAGTGGGAAGGACCATGCTGTTCTTTATGCCTGAGGAAGAGTCTTAGAGATGAAAATCTGGTGGCACTTTTAAACTAAGGGGATAGCTTGGTTAATTAGGGGCTTTGTAGCCTCATTGAATCACTTTTAATTCAGAGCAGATTTTTACAACTCCATACTTTATTTATCATTTTAATTGGAGGATTGGGGGCCCCTCTCTAGACAACACAAGGATTGGTGAAAGAAAAATCATTTGAACCAAGTGGCAGACAAAATGTGGGTTGCATCCTAACGTCTCATTTCAGTGTCTTTGCAAAGAGGATTTCCAAACAAAATATATATTACTAATTTGAGTGATCTTTTGCCTATACAGAAAAGGTTGTTGTTGAAATATTTATTTAAGGATGGGGCGCCTGGGTGTCTCAGTCGGTTGAGCGGCTAACTCTTGGTTTTGGCTCAGGTCAAGATCTTGGGGTCCTGGGATCAAGCCCCTCATCAGGCTCCACACTCTGCATAGAATCTGCTTAAGATTCTCTTTCTCCCTTTCCATGCCCCTACTCCTGCTCATGTTCTCTCTCTCTCTCTCAAATAAATAAATAAAATCTTTTTAACAAAAGATATTTTTTAAAGCAAAAAAAAGTCTCCTTGGTCTGCCAAGTCTAAAGGTGTAGTATTGAAGAGTGTGAAATCCTTTGGAAAAGCTCTCCCCAGGGAAATGGCCTTCTGCCTTCTTGGGGTTGAGGAGTGGGGGTGAAGAGTTGGAAACCACTCCCCAGCTGTGGAGATGGGTCGTCTCCTCAGATGCCCGGCTCAGTGAGCGATCCCTTTCATCTGTGCCCTCAGTCTCAATGTCTGCCTGTGAGGCGAAGCTGATAAAGCCTCAGAGGGAACAGAGGCACGGGCCGGCTGGCCCACACCACTATCAGGATCTAGCAAGATCTCCCTCTTGGCAAAAAGCCCTTTCCCAAAAACTTTTCAAAATTTCTGAAGAACATTTGAACATTCGAGACTAGGATTCTGTAGGGAAAGACTGGGAACTAATAAGGATTCAGACAGTAAAGCTATGCATATACACAGCATATGTTATGTGCAAGCAATGTTCAATTTAAGCCAGGGTTGTTTTCCAAAAGTTCATTTGAAAAATATTTGGGAGTGTATTTTGTCCTCGTTAGATGTAAAACTATGCATGGGGAGAGTCCTCAAGCAAACAGAGCCTCATTAACCCACCCCGTTCCTGAAATGCGCTGAGGGCCATTTGGAGGGCCAGTTCCTGTTACCTATATTCTTCCCCACTGTTCCCACAGACAATTGAAAGTCCGGTATTTGTAGACACATCTCATCTCCTGGAGAACTTCTCACCTAGAGAATGTGGCATCCACATTTTGTACGAGGTCACGTATCTTGATGTTGGAGTTTAGAGACAGGCATATGAGCTATAAAACCGTAGTGATACAGACATGAGTCATCATGTGTAAGAATGAATCCGGAGAGCTTCAGTAACACATCAGAGCAAGAACAGGAACACATTACAATTATACAGCACTTTAAAGTTTTATGCATTTGCATTTTATCCCACTTTTAATTTTGAAACTCTAAGACCCAGGCGTTCTCATTTATTTTGTATCAAGGGCTTAGGTAGAATGCATTGGAATGAGCAATAAGATAGGGCCTTGCATGCTGAGAGGGGAGTGAACAGATGGTGAGGACGGTGCCTGTTTGAGCCTTATGGGGGGTGCTGTACATACCATGGAAGAAGAAAGGAACACCATACCTCTTGTGAGATTACAACCCCGGGTAAGGATTTGCTAGTCACGGGTGATGCGAGGTTGAAGGAGAGAAGAGAGAAGATAAGGAGACCTTTGCCTTTCTCTCCTTATTTCAGTTCCTTGTCTTCCTAGTGTGGGTTACCCCCTGGCCTCCTAGACATGTTCTTTCATAAAGACACCAATAACCTACAGTTAGATCCCATAATGAGGATTATTGTGTGTTAAAAAGCTTTTGTATGGCTTTTTATATGGCTGGGAACCATATATACCATTAGAACCTGGAACACATTTTCTTGTAGAAATAAACAACCATTTACCAGGAGTCTTTTGGAACGTACTCCATTTTTAAATTGGTTCTGCTTGTACGTGTACAATCAAGTGAGCCTGAGAACAGAATAGCAAAGCACAAGATTCTTGTGGGGGATGGAGGGCTTCTCTCCTTTGGAACTCAGCGAGCTGATCTACCACTTGGTATGCCTTGAGACCAGTCTCAACTATGTATTTCTTAGGCACAAAATACAATTTCAAAAGTTTTCCATGTGATTTTTTTATGAACACGAGCTTTCCTATCCGAGAAACTTTAAACACTTACGAGATGATAATGATGCTCATGGGGTCACTTATGAGTACAAAAAACAGATGGTAAGAAGGTTTGTTGACATGACCAGCTGACCTGCTGTGAGATATTGAACACATTAATTTATTTTTCTTCCTCCATGATCGTTCTTCTGACCACCTTGAAAGACAGCCAAGAAAACTTTTTCTTCTAATTATTTCCAACCACTTCTCAGCAGTTCATTCAGACTTACAATTAAACAAATCTTCTCTGCTTTGGGAGCACCAATTTAAACATCAAATGTTTGCAGTTATATTGCAGAGAGAGGATTAATTCTCTCTCCCGCCACCAGATTTCAGCCTGAAAGGCAAATTATTTACTGTTGCTCACTCTTGTATACTGAGCAGTTGTTGAATAAATGGATTAAATATTATGGTATCTTGATTCAGGAAAATGTGTTTCCCAAGTGAGCCATTTAGAGAAAATGATGAGCATTAATGTATTTTAGATTTATAGCAAATTGAAGACTTACCTTCACAAGAATTTTTATTTTAGCAGGTCAGGAAGAAAATACATGAGAGATAGGTAAAGCACTTTCTTTCCTAACATTCAAAGCACGTTCCCATTTATTACATCTTCTGTCTCCCCGAGGTTTCATATTTTCCCTGGTTTACTAGTTTCACTGGTTTCCCCTCCCCCCATTGGTTTTTCACTTTATGAGATAGAACATTTTTGACTATGATGAAGGCTCCAATTCAAATAAGCTAAAACGAAAAGAAATTACTAAACTATTCTTGAGGGAAGATGTCCTTTAAGGTTCATTGACTCAGTGACTTAGGAACTTTCTCGGCTTGCTGTCTTTCTTGGCTTCTTTCTCTGGCAAGTTCCCCTAAATGATCACAAAATGGCTGCTGAACACAAATCGATAAGCAGATTCCCTTGTCCATCTGCACCAGGAGAGAGAGAGGGGTCTCTCGCCAGCCACGGAGTCCGAGTCCCTTCTTCCAATCTGATGAGGCCTCTTACATCTCAGAGAGGACTAACTTTACTACAGATGCCGTGAACTGATTGGCTTAGATTAATTGCAATCCTCTAGTACAGCTGGATATGGGATCTGCTGCCCCTACACCACATGACTGTGAATAGAAGAGTTGAAGAGGTAGACACAAAACAAGTGGTTGTTGGCAAAGGAGACGTAGAAAGGAGATGTTGGGTAAGCAACCTACAGTGGCCACGAAAGTGTGGCTGTTGTACTTAATTGTTGCACTCTTATTTTCTAAGTAAAACTTAGATCTAAGTGTAGTCTGTCAACCCCTGGCTCTTCTCCCTTTGCAGACGGTCCATTCTTCTATAAAGTTGTTCAAGTTATTTCTTGGCACCTTGGGGAAAGGGGAGCACATCTCCTATTATGAACAACTGCGGTGGTGTCCTCATCTTCTGGTCTTAAGTTGCTGAGGTCTCCACGATTAGAAGGTGGCCACAGTCCAGCCAACTACCCTGTCCAGAATCGCTCACACACCGAGCCCACCCTGGGCCAATGGGCGCTTTGTTTTTTGGAGCATGTGCCAGAGTCATACTATATTCTCTATAGAATTGGAGATGTTTCCTGTGTCTCGTGGAGTTTTAAGTGAAAATTTTTCTGTTAGAAAATACCATCTGCTCTCCATTCCTCTATCTTTAGGACTCAGGCGTAGACCATAGGGCCCATAGGGCCTGAGGACGGGAGACCAATAACTGAGCTGCCGAGAGTGGTTTCTAGGTTTCTGGCTTGCAGAGCTGGGTGGAACTAGGTTGCAAACAGGAGGGCAGGCTCCCTGTGCTATTCAGTGCTTAGGTTAATAGGCCAATGGAGGCAATTTCATTACCTATTTATCCCTTAGAATGTTATGTCCATGGGAAAATGTGTTCCAGACTCCAGACTTTAAGTCTGGGCTCAGAATGATTTAGAATGCAATCTGTTTGTAGGTTGCAAGTTACTTAAATAAACTGTGGTCCTTTGTGCCACTGTCCCTGGGGGACAAAATTCTTCATTGTCCTCCTTTTCCAACAACATTAAGTCATTGGAAGAGAAAGTTATAGGGGAAAAAATGGAACTTTTTTTCTGCCTGTGTCAAGACTTTAATGATTTGATTTAATAATTAATGTCAAGGCAAGGCGTGGGGCCTTCCTCCTGCTGGATCGTGTTTCTCAGTTCCTTAAAGGCAGCAGCACAGACCACTAGGGAAAGGCGGCTGTTTCTCTCAGCTAGAAAACAGATGGTAAAACCCCTAGCTGCTTCTGGCATGTGTTTCTTCATTCCTTAAGGTTTGTGGGCCAGGAAAGTCAGTGAAGGTAGCAAGGGGAGCCCCACTCTGGAGCTCAGGTCCAGTTAAGACCAAAGAAATTCGTAATCTATAAACTCAGCCTCAGTAGGCCTATCTGCTGTTAATGGGGCCTTGCTGCCACCTCTTATGTGGAAATGGGTATCTGACAGATGATCTGATGGAAAGCCTTCTTTCCACCGTGGAAATGCCCTTGTTTGAGCAATTATCCCTTGTTGAAAGCAACAACAACAAAACATGGAACAGAGATGCATGATTTTTCTTTTTTCTGAGTCTTCCCTTACCCTGGTGGTACTCTGACTAAAAAGAGGCAAGTTATATAAATATGATATGGGCAGAATGTGTTAAAAGGGTCAGATGTCCCACTCCCTGAGTTTGGGTGGAGTTGTGGTCGTCTGAAGTAAGCCAATATATTTAGGTTGGAATGTTGCCCAGAGAAGAGAGTTTAGGAATAGGGTAGACTCGGCCTTCCTCTCAACAAGCTGAGGTCACCACTATCTACCATTGGCTCCCACTTCAAGGGCTCCTATGATCTGGCTCCATCCAGCCATATCTCTGGTTACTTTCCCGTCCCGGAGCCCTGTGCTAACTTGGGTCTGTTTGTCATCTTGCCCCATTCGTGAAACATCTTTCTTCTCTGCTTCCAGATAACCAATGAGTCTAGAGTGTCTCTACTCTGTGCTCACTTCAGCTGTGCTAGGTATTAATTTTAGGCACCGGAAGACCTAGTCCTAAGTATCTCATGTATTTCATGTTACTTATGAGAAAATTGAGGCCCAGAGAGAGTTGGTGATGCCACAAAACATGGGCAGATAGTATGCATTGGAGAGAACTGGAATCAAGATATCCTGTCTTCTAGCTTAGCACCGTTGCCATCAGACCAGATGCAGATTCTTTATTTTCTTTTCAAAGGGTGTGTGTGTGGGTGTGTGCATTTTGTACACTTATTTAGACGTATACACCCATATACACACACACACACACACACATATATATATATATATACACACACACACACATATTTAAAGTAATGAGCAATAAGAAAGGTGGATTTTTAGAAATTGGTTTGTAGATTGGTTTGGGGATGCCAATCATTTAAATCTCAAAATGTCAAAATTGGGCCTATTTAAACATATATTTAAGGCTGGGTTTGTATCACCTTTGGTCACCTAACTGCTAAGATTTCAAGTTTCTCATATCCCTATTTTTTTGAGCACTAGCCTTTTAAAATATTGTATTGTTGCTGTATAACTTCTTAAAAGAATTTCCACACCTGACCTCACGGACACTCACTCTTTGACTGAGGAAGGCTGCTTGCTTCTACTATCCATTCTATTGAGTCTTGCATTTCCAGCAAATTTACGAGAGATGACATTATGTTGTCTTCATACAACACTAAAATGGAGTTTGTGCAGAATGGGCTTCTGTTTGTTACACATAGTCTAACATTATAAAGTGGATTGGAAAAGAGGAACTTGAAGTACAGAATCTAGTGACAACCTCCAATAATACAATTTTCCTGGTTCATAGCAGTCTAGTTTTTCCTACTTGCAACAGATGTGCCTAAGCGATACACTTCACTAATTCAAGCAGAAATATTTTCCTGCATTATAATTACTGACTATCACATGGTGTTTCTTCTGCAGCCTCTATTCTGCTTAGGAACTTTTAGAGAATGTGGATTCAGAAGTACAGAAATTAATGGAGCAGTGAAAAGCAGCATCGACCCTCCCTTAGAACCAATGGTGATATTAAATCCAGCAATAACAATGAAAAATACTATCTTTTTGTTGCTGAGCACTACTTGTTAATGATTTCTCAGTCAGTCAGCAGGTATAAAAGGTTTCAAGACCTCTTGTCTATTGGTGAGAGGTGTGTCTAAAGAGACATAAAGGCCAGAGGTATTTGGATAATTGACTTATATACAAAAGTGGCTAAAATGCCTGTATACAAATAGGTCTTTCCAGGAATATAAAGGTGAAGAATGATTCTAAAAGTCTACTCACTGTTCGTTTGCTTGTTTTTTTAAGCTGGTTTCTGTTGGGTGTGAGAGCTTGTCTTTGAACTAGAAGCTTCCGGGCCCACGCATTGGTGTGTCCTGTCCAACACATGGCCTAAGTGATGACGGTGTTGCCATCTCTACCAGCCAAGAAAAGACATAAAGCACTGGCTGTCCTATTGTAACTTTCCTAAAAACATAACAAAAAAATTACCACGGAAGCATAAAACAATCAGGATACCTTCTAAACCAAGTGCAAAATGGTTGGGTTCTTTATGGCTCCTACAGATATTTTTCAGCCTCTCTGTAGCCTAGTTCCAAAGAAAGAATTACGGTTTTCTTTGAAAGCCAACAGTTCCCTTTGTAACTTTCTGGATTTGGGGTGATATTTTGAGTTTATAATAAAATTTAATGGTCCATTTGAGAAATTGTACCCTTATTGAGCACAGTTTCTATTATTGGGTTGTTTGAGGCAATTCTTGAGTACTAAACTCTTCTTTGATCTGTTAGGACTCACTGGTTTCCATGGAGTCTTGTTGGCTCATGACCAAGGGAGAGCTCAGTGTTCCAGTCAACTGGGGTCCAGTGTTCCTAATCAGCCCTGACCTGAAATACTCACACAAAAGACTTGAAAATCAGAATGTTTTATATGGGATCCTGAAAATAAGTTGATTATTTAGGGGGGAGGAGGAAAAATACAAGAAAGTTTTAAAAACTTGTGTTTCTTTCATTTAGTAAAATTTTGATTTGTTTCTGGAAAAATCATCTTCTGATGATACAAAATACATGGTTTTTCCAGTCCTCCTACTTTGTACGAAGTAATACAAAACAGAATGTCCTATTTGACCTTAAATGTAAATAAGATGAGAGCTAAATTGTGGTGCCCGATATATTTCATACATCTGGCAGTAATCTTTTTATTTTATGGCAGTGACGACTCAAAGCAATTGCTAATCCTAATTTATTTTTAAACATTTTAACTTCAGCTTTCTTCTTGGGGCTTCTTTGTTTCTCCCCCACCTAGTTCTGGAGGAGGCTAAAATAAGATCACTGTAAATACCGATATTCGTTTTTTTAACTCAAACATTTGCACAGCTACACTGGGGATTCAGGAGAGACAAAAAGAGATCCGTGGCTTAGATGTCAACCTCAAATAGAGGGACCGAAAGCCTTCAAGGATCCTGATTGTAGAGAGCTGGGATGTGTCTTTACTGCATAGAATGAATAGGAGCAAAGAGAAAGAAAAGGTGACTTTTGCCTGGGCGGACAGGGATTGAAGAGGCTTCTGAGATGGCATTTGAGCTTCTAGAGAGGTTCTCTGACCTAGTTTGATGCCTGACTCACTTGCAGTTACTTCTGCTTGAAACCATAAGGCTATTAATATAAGGGGAGAATTAACTCTTTAGTAAACATATCAGATCATGAGATGCTCTTTGGCATCAACTTTTACCTCAGTTACTTTCAATGCCATATTCGTTGTCAAAGTTGCTTGAACTCTTGATTTAGGTCCTTTGCCAGAATCCTGTGAAACGATTGATCCTATAAAGAACGATCCTGTACAGAACTGTAAAGACTGATTCTTAAGCTCAATCAAGTTCTTACCAAAGGTGTTCTTCATGTTGACATTGCATTTACCCAGATTTTGACCTTAAAATGTATTTCTAATTTCCTTTTGAAACCATGCCTGGGATTACTGAGGGATTTTTGTATCTAAGGAAAGCAGTGGCTTTATTAATTTTTATCCCTGCTCCCGCAATGAAATAGACATTTATTTTTCTTCATAAGCTCCATGGATCTTGATGGAAATTTCTAGAAAAATAATCAAGAAACATATTTTATACAATATTTTCATTTGTTCTTATGTTTTCAAAGTAAATAAACAATGAGGAATCAATGTTCAAAAATTGGTAACATTTAGGGGGTGTTTTTCTAATAAAAAATTGTCTTAAGTAAATTCTCTTTTCATAGCCTCTCACTGACTTTAATTTCATTGACTTTATAAGGAATATGACCTATTTAATCATAGTTTTAAAGACATGCATAAGATAAATGTTGGGTTTGTAACAAAGAATAAACCTAGGAGCAAAGCATAGAGCTGGAAGAATAATCCAAAATGAAAACATTGAGGAACTGAACAGAGCCACCAGCTAGGGCCACATAGACCTGCTCTACCCAAGGGGTTGATCACAAAACCCTCTGGAAACAGAGCCCCCTGGAATTGTGCCAACCGGTCAGCCCTAAAGCAAAGGGTTACAAAAAAATATTTTTATATTCTCGGGTTCATTCGATAAACCTTGAGGTTCCCTAATTATCCTGGGAATGGGGGCACCCTGGCTCACATGAACATTCATAGCTCAAGGACTTATTAGTTATTGACTCCAAATAATCATCCATTTAGCTGAGGGAAATGACATAATGTTATAACTCTCAGGTTGCTTCCCTTTCGTTCAACCGAAAGAGTGCTCCGTTAAAGAGGAAAAGGCAGAGCCAGTCTGGGTAAGAAGGAACCAAAGCCCAAAACTGTTGAGGAATTGGTCAGGTCAGGAGTCCTGTCACTCCTCACTTGCTTCAGCTTTTGTGCACCCAACACTTAGGCAAAGGCTTGTATGCCAAGCCCGGTAATAGGCATTGCAGCTGAAGAGGCACTCACAGGCTGCTCGGAGCCTAGAGGAGCTGAAAGATCACTTTAAAGACCCACAGAGTGTATAATTACAAATCGTGGTGCGTGCTGAACGAAGAGAATGGGGTACTCCCAAGCATATAGACTTGGCATTGGCATATAGACTCCCCATTGGCAGAGGAAGATTGGGGAAGGCCTCTGTGAAGTTGGACTGTGAATGAGAGAATGAATGAATGAAGAAGCCAGAGACACTAAGTGAACAATGGACAAGGGGGACAATGAGGTGCGATGGGAGGGACAGATGGGGGCGCTATCCCATGTGGCCTTGAAGGCCACATTAAGCAGTTTGGCTTTTATTCTGCAAGGAGAATGCAAGGAGAATATATTTCCACGTTTAAGCAGGCGAGTGATGTAATCTTTTTTTTTAAAGGTTTTATTTATTTATTTGACAGAGAGAGAGATCACAAGTAGGCAGAGATGCAAGCAGAGAGAGAGGGGGAAGCAGGCTCCCTGCTGAGCAGAGAGCCCAATGTGGGACTTGATCCCAGGACCCTGAGATCATGACCTGAGCCGAAGACAGAGGCTTAACCCACTGAGCCACCCAGGGTCCCAAGAGTGATGTAATCTTATTGAGGTTTTTGAAGACTGACTTGAGCTCTTGGGTGAAGACTGAATTGCAGATAAGAGTGAAAAAAATTGGTAAGCAGTTAGGAACCTTTTGCAGGAGGCTAGTCAGGAACTAATGATCCCTTGGGCTGGGGGGGTCCCTGATGCTAATGAAATTACCCTCTAGGTCACACAGAAGATGTGCAGATGCTATCAAGGAACCACTGTCTGGGTAATGGAAAGGGACAGTGATATCAGAAGTCTTCATACCAATATTTCTCTTACCTATCTCACCAGGGAAGGGGTGCAGGAGCTCCTGGGGCCTGGGTTCTCTATACCGTGGAGAAAACGAGAGCCCCGATGCTGTGGATGGCCACGTGAATAATTACTGTTACCAGATGCTTTGTGGTACTATGCAAATTCTAGAACTTGCTGCTGCCTCCTCTGCTTTCCCCTCTGTTCCTTTAAGTTCCTGGGAGAAGCCAGAGGGCATTTATATTGTTTGATCTTAGAGATGTGCATGTCAACATTAAGGGTCTTCAGTTGTCTTAGAAGTTAAACCCTTTTAAAAAGATCTAATTAGTGGTTCATTTTAACTAGAAGCCTATATTAAATGGATGCTCTGTTTCACCAAGAGTAGCATTTAGGCGAAGTAAGAGAACACAAAAAATTTTAAGTCATCATCACTTTGACACGTGTAATGTAATTAATATAAACTAATATATAAATATACACTTTAAATTATGTTATATCTATAATCCCTAAAATATTTGTACTTGTAATAATATATTTACATATGATATGCATACATTAAATTATTTCTAAGATACAAGGCATATTCGGGGAATGTTTCCCATTATTATTTTAAGTACTATTAAAGCATCGGTGCTTAGTATCTTCAGCCCTTTTCTAGTGTGCTATGTTTTTTCCTCTGAATGTTAGAACAGAAAATCATATCAAAGGCTTTTGGTTTAGAAGGAAGGAATTCTTAAAGATGAGTAGGATGTTGCACACATCCTAGCTTGGGGTTGTTTGTTTGTTTTCCAGAAGTAAATGATATATAAGCACTTCTTCATCCTGGGCACTTCCTTATTCTCTCCCATCCCTAGAAGAGAAATACAGGCACAGTCCAATGGTTCAAGTTAAATAAAATTTTAGTTGATAACTAATGAAAAGAGAAAAAATATGATTATTTGATTTTTTTTCCTTTGTAGATTTTTTTTGGGTAGATGTTAATTTCATTTCCACACAGGTAATTTTATAATGAAAAGAAGATGAGAACTTCATTTCCCAAGTTTGGGTGGGAAGAAAGAGCACCGTTTAGAGATAAAAAGTCAGATAAGATTTAATAAAGTAACTGGCCCTCTGATGCTCTCCCTTCTCTTTCAGTTTTTCTGCAGGTAGTTTGAGTGTCTGCCTCTGCGTAGCATGAAATAAATAAATCAGCATTTTCTGCTACATATCAACCCTCTGCTTATTTTCCCCCTCAAATTACATATTCTGGCAAGATTTCTCCCTTGTTAAAGCATTTAATTATTATGTTTGGCAGTCATGGTTGGTTGCATTATATAAACAAATGCCTACTTCAAACATTGAAACTGATTTTTTTCATAGTCTGCCAGAAAGCGAGACTATTTGATGTGCAGTTCGAATGCTCTATTTCTGATTATATAATTTAGGTCTGGGAATAGAATTTTGGCATCTGTCTGCAGTCCTTATGCCATAGAAAATTAACCTTTAGCATCCTCTTTAAAAGGGCAGATCATCATGTGTACAAGTCCCAAAACACTTTTAAGGTGAGCTCCATTCTATTAAAAGACCCTTTTATCTTTAAGCATATGCACATCTGTCTGGGGCTGCATTGTTTTTAAAATGTTCTGTGTAATCCGTGACCTCGGCAGAGCTGAGCTAAGTCAGTACCCCCTCTGTCAGCATTTAGATGGAGAGCCTGGTCGACAAAGCAGACATTCTTCTGCCTCTCTGTAGCCAGCGCTGGCTATCAGATGCCTCAATATATTCAAGAACACTCCTCGGGGCTTTAGTCTCTCAGTTAGGGCATTACAAATACCTGTAGTTGTAGGTAAGCCAAATCCCTTAATGGACTATTTCTTCCAAACTCAGTTTCTAAGAGAAAATATCTAACCCCCCGCCTCCCACCCCCTACCCCCCCAC
>LNAC01000287.1:2065840-2126191 GCA_002007465.1 Ailurus styani | reverse complement strand
CCCCCACCCCCTCTCTACTTACTGTGCACACAAAAGTGCTTAGACTTAGACGTGAGGAATTTGTTTCAGGAAATAAGATAATCCTCCAGAAGCGTGTTACCGTAGGTCTCCATTCAACCCATTTCACTCATCTTCCTCTTCCCGGAGTCTGTGGTGATGGTCCCTGGACAGAGCTGACCCTGAGGCAGAGCAAGAGCCGGAATCATCAAAGGAAGGTTAAGTGATAGTTTGGACCCCACACTGACTTACAGTGGCGGGAACTTGGGACCCAGTTTAGAGACAAAGAAATTGAATGGGGGTTGAAAGAGAGTTTTATTGTTAACCCTGAAGTGACCAGAAAGTTCAGTGGGGTAGAACTTCTCATCTCTTGAGGAATTTGGATAATTGCTATTTTCCTCTAATAATCGTAACAGAACCAGTGACCTCAGAGGTCAAGCTCTCTTCCCCCCTTCCTTTCCCAGAGGCAGCTCGCTGGGGCCAGGGTAGGATGTGGGGGGTGATGAGCTCATCTGCCAATGATACCCAAATGAGGAGCAGAGAGCAGCCAAATTCAAGCCGTTGTTACACATTTTTGTAGACCTACATTTATGACACCTGGGTTTCACTTTGATTTCCGATCACATAATGCCAGGTTAGACTTGCACATTTTCTAGAAGAGGTGCACAGAAAGTGGAACTGTTTCCTATTTGCAAAGTGGAGCACTAAACTCAAAACTTTCATAACGATTGATGACATGGCCTAGCTGAGAATGTTCAGCAATCACGAGCACCATTTTGGGAGCTGACTGGGTACCAGCGGGTGGTGTGGGGTAAGTGCTTCATGGGCACTTTGTCATTTCATTTCATCTCTACCGCCCTATGAGAGCAGCTCCTGCCCAGTCTCCCTGTGCTCATTCCTGTCCCCTTCAGTGCACTCTCCATGACGTGATATGGGGACCTGCCTAAGGTCACGCTGCTACCAAGTGGCAGAGGCTGGACTGGAACCCAGATCTGTTGGAGACCAAAGTGCGTGCCTTTGACCATGTGAGCTGTCTGTCTCAGGAGCATTTTCTCACATGTGTTCATATGTTCTTGCTGTTTTTCCAGGTTCTTCTCTAATGCTTTCCCAGGTCAGGTAACAGGGTGGGAGAAGGAAGGTTCTATCCCTACAACCTTGTCTGTCAGTTTTTCAGATTTCCAATATATTTGGGGATCCTGAGTCTTTTACCCCCTTCCTAAGATAGTCTTACATTGACCTCTTATCTTTAATGGTAAAACTTATTTTTCTTAGTGGAAGAATAAGCATGAGGATTATTTAAATCTAAGATGATAAGATTAAATAGCAAAAATGGATCTATATAAATATTTCTTACAGATATCATGATAAAATATTTATAAACTACAGATGAATCAAGTAAAAAACTAGTAAAGATAAAGTTACAAACCACAAGATATAATATAAGAGAAAAAATATCCAAGATTCAGACCACGTACCACAAGATACCACTCAACCGATTCCCAATAATAAGGAGTAGTAGACTTGGTTAGCGGTTTCAGCTGCAAAGGAGAAAATTTGGTTGAAGGGAACAAAATTGAAAAGGAAAAGATGCACAAATGTATTTATATAAAATCTTAAAACCTTCTAAAGCTGAGACAGAACAAAAGCAACAAAACGAGGAAATACGCATAGCAAATAATTAAAGACTTGATAACACACACACATGTGAATTTATATAATGTGAGTACACTATCAAATTATAACTGAGTGAGTGCTCCAAGGATACAAACAGCCATTTGACCCAAAAGAAAACAAATAGGAAACCATATCTGAAGATACATCCAACTTCAATCAATTTTAAAACGAAAACATTTTACACCAACCAAGTGAAGGAATGTCAAAGGCCCACGCTGTAGGGAAAACGGGTAGAAAACCTGCCGCGTATAATAAGAATTACTAAAGCCCTACCTCTTTAAGCTTGCAGGGCTTTTTCTGGGAATTTATCCTAAGGATGTCATTCGATAAGCATTTCTTGAGCAACTGCAGTGTTAGAAGGTACGAGAAACAGGAAAGAAGGAGATAAATTCTGATCTGTGGGAGTAACTAATGCAAGTCAAAGGCTCTACAAAAGTACCTGTTCAGAAATGCTTTCAAAGGATTAGCTGTAATGAAGAAGAAAATTCTAGAATAGCCTAGATGTCTAAAAACGAAGAACTCACTGTTTACCTGAACCACACCTCCACGACCCAAACTCTTCTGCTCTTGTGCGCAGACCCCTGTGAGCGAATGGCAGTGCCAGCCCCCCACCCCTCCCTCTCCTTCACCCCCATCCCAGTCTAACCAGCCCCAAGCCAAGGCGTCCCCACTCCAGGCCACCACCATCTCTTTCCCCGCTGGCCTCTGCCTCCAGAGCAACCTGCCTTCTTACTTCCTCATCCGTTCTCCTGCTTCATTGAGAGTCTTCTTTGTGAAACACAGATCTGATCGCGGTATTCCTCAACTGAAAACCTTTCGAAACCTTCCCATTGCTTTAGGATAAAGTCAGACTCTTTGTTAAGATATATAAGGCCCTTCGTGGGCTGGTTCCTGCTTACCTCTGTTGTCCTTCTCTTGTTACTTACTCTTCATCCTTACAACTCCTCACGCACGCACACACCCCACGATTTCTGCTTACTGCATTGTTTGCCGTTCCCCCAAAGAGGAACCGCGCAGGTCTTTGCACTTGGCATTTCCAATACCTGCGCCTCCCCTCATCGTGCAGCTCCCGGCTGACTCTTCATTTATTCCTGTTTGTTCTTCTGGGCTCAATTTATATACCCTCCCATCAGGAGACATCTTCATGACACACACAGACGTAAGACCAGGTTAGGACAGGACCCAATCATGTTCATTCCCAACACCTAAAATATGCCCCTTCTGTAAAATATTCTCAATTGGGAAAGAAATTCTAAATTCTGATGTCTGAATAGTCTGTTTTTTTGTTTAATTACAGTGGGGCAAAATATACCAGCCCGCTTAATCCCTAACATGGTGTAACACTATCTTTTACTTTTTATTGTGTTTTTTTTAAAAGATTTTATTTATTTATTTGACAGAGAGAAAGAGATCACAAGCAGGCAGAGAGAGAGGGAGAAGCAGGCTCCCCGATGAGCAGGGAGCCCGATGTGGGGCTCGATCCCAGGACCCTGAGATCATGACCTGAGCCGAAGGCAGAGGCTTAACCCACTGAGCCACCCAGGCACCCCTATTGTCTTTTTTTTAAGATTTTATTTATTTATTTGAGAGAGAGAGAGCACAAGCAGGGGGAGCAGCAGGCAGAGGGAGAGGGAGAAGCAGATTCCCCGGTGAGCAGGGATCCCGATGCAGGGCTCGATCCTAGGATCATGAGATCACGACCTGAGCTGAAGACAGACGCTTAACCGACTGAGCCACCCAGGGGCCCCTATCTTTTCCTAGTTTTTGATAGTAGTTGTTCCAGCCACTTAAAATTATGTATAAGAACTGCATTCCTATGCTCACTTCCTCGCTGTCTGCAGAAGCAAGAACAGATTTCTGGGACTGCTGGTTTGGGAGCCTTCAGAGACCACAGCAGAAGAGCAAGGAGAGGAGGGACAAAGTGGCATCGAGGCGGGGAGGTGGTTAGACCATTAGGAAGTAAAAGAGGGCTTACTGCCCAGAGCGGACCAGGGTAGACATGCTCTGATCTAGGATTGCCCAAATTCTGTTTGCTAGAACATCCAGTTAGCCGACTGTTTGTTAATTAAAATATCTAATGCCAAATGTTTTCAGCAAGAGTAAAGAGAGGAGCCTGATAAGGTCTTGTCAGTATGTTCCCTTGTCTTTAATGTAAATAGTATTTATGACTCTTTAAATGTTCGTATGAGTAACATCTGATACTTAAAGACAAAATGTGGCCAAAAAGGTAAGTGTATTTCTTCACGTTTTCTAGTCAAATGTTTTAAAACTGTTCCAAATGATCACCTAAATTCAGCAGTGCCTGAATAAGCTTTAAGAATTCTATAAAGTAAGAAAAAAAAAAGAATTCTGTATAGCGAGCATGGAGAAATTTAACAACTACTGCCATTAATAATGCCCCGCATAGAAGCAAGAATTATTTCTTAGAAATAATCCGTGTTAACTTCAGATGCCTTAGTAAACAGAAGTTTTTATATGAGGTTCAGCCCGAGTTACCCATCTTGACCCAATCTAATTGATGTAAGTGGTAGGAATTAATTTTGTGCAGACAGGGATCAAGACTAATCCCGGTCAATCAGCACCTTATAATTAATCCACATACTCTTTGTATAAGAGAGAGAGAAATGTTGGCACGGTCTCTGGTTTAAGGTTTTGCACCAATCTAATATAGAGGTCTAACATTTTTATGGGGTTCCAATTTCAGAGTGTAATCACAAAAAAACAAAGGTTTTGCTAGAGCAGATGGTTATTTTCAACCGTCAAATGTTGAGGTTTTCTTGGGACTCTTAACCATCCATGAGTGAATGAATGAGGATGTGAATTAAAGACAAAACATTTCTGGGTGCCTTTTATTATTTTCTTTAAGATTTTATTTATTTGACAGAGAGAGACACAGCGAGAGGGAGAACACAAGCAGGGGGAGTGGGAGAGGGAGAAGCAGGCTTCCCGCCGAGCAGGGAGCCCTACGCGGGGCTCAATCCCATGACCCCGAGATCGTGACCTAAGCCAAAGGCAGCCACCCAACGACTGAGCCACCCAGGTGCCCCAACTGAGTGCCTTTTAAATAGGGTTAGAAAGCCTGGGTTTTATCAACTAGGCCAGGGCTGATACAGTAGTTTTTAAAGCCTGAAATCTCTAGATAATAAGTAATTATAAACTGGAGTTCAGTCTCAACCTATTGATTTTTCCCCCTGCTCCTCACGTGCTCTTTTTCTCTCTCTTTCCCTCTTTCTAAAATAAATAAGTAAATCTTTAAGTAATAATAATTATAATAATAATGATAAGGGGCGCCTGGGTGGCTCAGTCAGTTAGGTGTCCAACTCTTGACTTCAGCTTAGGTCATGATCTCAGGGTCCTGGGATCGAGCCCCATGCTCGGCACAGAGTCGGCTTGAGATTCTCTCTCTCCTTCTCACTCTGCCCCTCCCCCCCAAATAAATAAATCATAAATCTTTAAGCCTGTCACTTTTCATGTCCAAGAATATAGATAAGTGTATTATTAAAAAAATAAGTATATTATAATATACAGTATTTTTCCCTGAAAAAATAAAAGGGAAAAATATTAATAGATGATTTTTCTGCAAAATCAGTATGTTAAACAAATTCTTAGTAAATTGCAGTTGTGAGTGAGTGAGCCACACTACTGTAGGGTATAGCCTGCCTTCCTTCAGTGTAGACCCCACTGCAGCATGGGCTGGAAATGCACGGGTCCACTTACACACTCCTTTCTTTTTTTAATAAATACAGCGCAGTTCTGTAAGTGTATTTTCCCCCTTCTTATGACTTTCTTCTTACCATTTTCTTTTTTCCAGTTTTATTGTAAGAATAGAGTACATAATACATATGACATACAAGGTATGGGTTAATCAACTGTTTATGTTATCAGTAAAGCTTCCCATCAGCAGTCAGCTAGTAGTAAAGTTTGGGGGAGTCAAAGTTACACATGGATTTTCTACTGTGGAAGAGGGGGTACCCCTGACCTCTCCCCATTCGGAGGTCAAATGTAAATGTGAAAATCATTTTTGCAGTTTATTAAGAGTCAGGCACGAGAAGGCTCTGCAGCCTTCATTTTCTTCGTTGTTATGTTGTTAATAGCGTGCAAGTTTAACAGGTTTTTTTTAAATATGACTTAACCTCGGTTTTAATTTTATAATGAATATTAAGCTACAAAGAGATGTTTAGTCCTTTGTTAAATTTCTGGAGCTTTATGGCTATGGACGGCAATACAGATAGGACGGCTAGGGGCACAGAAGATGTGTATCTTAAATAGAGAATCTAAGTAGAGACAGCCCACTTTACACCACAGTGCTCTTTGAAGAGTTCATAAAATAAGGTAGGTATCATAAAGTAGATCATGTTTTCCCACGGGAATGATTTTATAATTACGGGCTGCTTTCTTGAACAGAACTTAGTTTCTAATTATAACAATAGCCTGTTTTTTTTTTAATTACAGCAGCTGTGATAGAAATATCATGCACACTAATTATACCAACGCCCCAGTGCACGATAGTTGTTCACTCATTCATTCAAGAAGTACTCATTGAATATGTACTATGCGCTGGGCACAATTTTGGGGGGTTTGATGTTAGCAAAATCACAGGACTCCCACCCACACACACACATTACGGAGTGGACTGGTAGGGGAGATGACTCCAAACCAAGCATTCATGGAAAATTATAAAGCTAGAAAGGAAACACACACAGGCACTGCCTTGAGGAGGTAGCCGCTGGACAGAGACCAGTCGTAGCTGCAGGGGAAGGTCATCCGTGGCAGGAAAGCAATGTGTCCAGACTCTGACTCCTTAGAGAAGTGTGATGCTGAGTCTGGAGCCGTCCAGGAGAGAATCCAGTCAGTTAGCGAGGAGGCGGGGACTGGAACGTGCCAGCTGTTGGGAATCATGTGAAAGGTTTGATCCTTGTCCTCGATGAAGAGAAAAGACATAGAACAGTTTTCAGTGCATGAAGTAAGGCTGGGGTGACATCACATCCGCAGTTTGCGAAGCTTGTGGCGTGATGAGCATATGCCCTGCAGGAGAAGGTTTCAGAGGATATTATACTAGTAGAGGTGAAAGATGACTAGGGCAGCGATGGAGAAAAATAAGTGACATTGAGAGTAAGCTAAAAAGTAAAAACAAACAAACAAACAGAAACACTGGTGGGAGGGGGTCCCTGATTTGAATATGTGGAGCAAAATGGTAGAAAGGATGGCTCCAATTTCTGGCTGATGTATCCACGCAAGTGGGATGGCATTCCCTGGAAGAGGACCAGATTTGGGAGGAAGATGGCATTTTGTTCTGAGTGTCTGAATTTCACCTGCTTATGAATTCTCAGATACCAAACATTCCCTTGGAAATACTGGTCTGGTGCTCAGATTTGGGGCCACAGAGAAAGATGAGTCATTGGTGATCCTACAAAGGAGTCTGAAAAGGAATGTCCATACAGGGAGGAGGAAAATCAGGATAATAAGGACCATGGTCCCCAAAGGAAGACAGTGCTTCAAGAAGAAGGGAGGGGGCAAAAGTGTCAGGCACAGCCATAAATTCCATGAGCAAGCAACTGATAAATACCAGCTGGATTAAGCAAGCGCCATTCGGATGGCTGGAAACCAGATTGGTGTGAGTTGGGAGAGATGAGGAGGTGAGTGCCAGTAACCCTGTGTGACTTTTAGCCTTGAGGAGAAGAGTGCTTCCCCCGAGGAGCTGGACTGCGGGAGAGTCAGGGGAAGGCTTCTTCATGGGCAAGGTTGACCACAGTTTCCTCTCCACGAGGGCAGATAGAGAAGAGATGCCTTGGCAGCTAGTGAATGTTTCTAGACTGCAAGACATGCTTGTGTATGTGAGAATCCAAATTGTATATGAATTTACGGTGAAGTTCAGGGATTGACTTCTATCAACAGACACCACCCACGGTGCTCTTTTCCCCATCTGTGAGCACTACAGCGCTGAGGTCTGTAGATATGGCTTCTGGGAGTTAGGGCAGCGTGGGCTGAATTTTGTACGGGATCCAGGGCAGAACAAGTCAGCCTGGGTTGTGCTTGTTACTTGGAGAGAAGAAATGACCCAAGAGCATGGTCTTTTTCTTCTCAGTTTCTTTTCTTTTCCTTTTTTTTTTTTTAACTTTAGAATCTCTTCCACATTCTCCATGTTGAGAACCAAACAAACACCCATGACCCCAGGCCCCCCACATTTAGAAAATCGGTTTTTATTTCCCATCCCCGGGACCAGTTATCTTCCCAGCATGCAGTACTTTGACCCAAAGACCCTCGGCGACTCCAGAGCGGAGTCTCCATGGGATGTGAGACAACCAGTTGACCTGGAACCAGCCTAAGTCCCCGTAGAGCGGGGAGACTCTCAAACCTGTGCCTGAGCCACCCAAATCCAAATTTTGCCCCTCCCCACCCCCACTTCCTCTTGGCCTTGAATACAGGATAGAATTTAGAGCAGAGAACCCAGCGCTGCCTGGATGGGCCAGGCTGTAAACACTCAAGGCTACACCCTGGCCGGCAGTGCGTACAGAACCAGCTGTTTGGTAATGCTGTTCCACCCTTGATGTCGAAAAAGCCTGTAAACACAAGGACTCTCCTTTTCCTGTTGTTGATTCTTTGCCTCGATACACCTGCTTCAGAAACCCTGCACCTGTGTAGGTCAAGGGCAAGCAGCGGCAGCCAGCTAACAGAGGCTAAGCTGGCACTTGCTGGGGCCACCTGGCCATCTGCTTGGGGGAGTGGGGCCTGAGCCCTGCAGGCGGGGGTCTGATGCCTGCAGGCCTGACCGTCTGTCTGTCTGTCTGTCTATTTCATTGACACATAGTTGATACACAATGTTACATTAGTTTCAGGCATACAACATAGCGATTCGACCACTTTAGACTTTGTGCTGTGCTCACAAGTGTGACTCCCCTCTGTCACCAGACCACACTCTGTCCCTGTGCTGTGGCTTTCATCCCCGTGACTTACTCATCCATAACCAGAAGCCTGTATCTCCCGCTCCCCTCCAGCCATTGTGCCCGTCCCCTCACCTCCTCCCCCCAATTCTGGCAACTGCGAGCACATTCTCTGTTCCTGCTTCTTTTGTTTGTTTATTCATTTGAGGGTTTTTTTGTTCTTTTATTTTTCCTAGATTGCATATATAGGGGAAATCACATGATATTTGTCTTTCTCTGTCTGACTTATGTCACTTAGTGTAATACCCTCTGGGTCCATCCACATTGCCGCAAGTGGCAAGATCTCATTCTTTTTTTTTTTAATTTTTTATTTTATTAACATATAATCTATTATTTGCTTCAGGGGTACAGGTCTGTGATTCATCAGGCTTACACAATTCACAGCACTCACCATAGCACAAACCCTCCCCAGCCTCCATCACCCAGCCACCTCATCCCTCCCCCTCTCCCCTCCAGCAGCCCTCAGTTTGTTTCCTGAGATTAAGAGTCTCTTACGGTTTGTCTCCCTCCCTGATCCCATCTTGTTTCATTTTCTCCCNTTGTCTCCCTCCCTGATCCCATCTTGTTTCATTTTTTTCCCTCCTTTCTCCCCACGACCCCCTGCCCTGCCTCTCAAATTCCTCATTTCAGAGAGATCATACCATAATTGTCTTTCTCTGATTGACTTATTTCACTTAGCATAATACCCTCTAGTTCCGTCTATGTCATTGCAAATGGCAAGATTTCAGTTTTTGATGGCTGCGNCTCCTTTCTCCCCACGACCCCCTGCCCTGCCTCTCAAATTCCTCATTTCAGAGAGATCATACTATAATTGTCTTTCTCTGATTGACTTATTTCACTTAGCATAATACCCTCTAGTTCTGTCTATGTCATTGCAAATGGCAAGATTTCAGTTTTTGATGGCTGCGTAGTATTCCATTGTATCTACGACCCAGCAATTACACTATTGGGGATTTACCCTAAAGATACAAAGGTAGTGATCTGAAGGGGCACGTGCACCCCAATGTTCATAACAGCAATGTCCACAATAGGCAAACTATGGAAAGAACCTAGATGTCCACCAAGAAATGAACGGATAAAGATCTCATTTTTTTTGTGGCTGAGTCATATCCCATTGCGTATCTACACCACATCCCCTCTCTCCATTCCCCCGTTGACGGACAGCCCCGATACTCTAGAAAGAGCCACTCACCTGTGGGCAAAGTCATCTTGGACTGACTCAGGGGCCAAAAGTAAGCCCTACACTTGGTGTAAGACTGCCCACCAAGTTACAACAAAAAGCCAACTGTGAGACCCTAAAAGCTAACTGTGGCATGAAACAATTCACTAAAAATCGCCAAATAAACACCAGTGGCCTGCACCTAGGATATGGGGGGACAATGCAATAAAGATCTGCCCTCCTACCCAGGTTCTGAACCAATTTGAAAATGTACAACAAAGGAGTAATGCAGAGAAAGGCTGCAGCCTCATCTCGATTCCCGATGAATCAGACATTGGAGACTGTGCCTCGGTCCGAGGGCAGGTGGGCAACTCCATCCTAAACTCAGCTGCTCTCCCAGGCAGCGGGGGGAGGGGACAGCCTTCCCGCTCGCAGGAGCGGATTTTGCATGTGTCACACTCATGACATCAAGCACAGCACAATGTGTGTGACTTGAGGGCGGTTCTCTGCTGAAAGAGCCAGACCCCATCTTCCCTTCTACGCTTGCCAATCAAATTACTGATTTCTGCCCCAGGAGAAGTCTGTGTATGGGGTCAGAGAGACCAGAAGCTCCTGGAACCCCACCCAGATGGACAAAAACTATGAGGAGCTCGCAAGAAATTCCCCACACACACCCCTGCCCTCTGCCCCAGCAGCTCCCTCCTGAAATCATAGTAGGAGAGCAGATATTCGCTGCCAAGGTAGAAATCGGACTTAATTCAGATGGCTTCATGCACCTTTTAACAGCTGGCAGCCGAAGCACAGCCTGACATGCTGTTGTGGAGGCCGCATTTGTGAAGAGCCCCCTGGGGAACTGTGGCAGGCCCTAGGAGGTCACAAAGAAGCAAATGGCCGGAGTCAGCCTCCATCCTCTGTAGTGGGTGGGTGGGGACAGTATTTAGGTCCAGGAAATTTCCAGACTACTTGCTAACTCAGAGTCACCAGAGGAAATCAGAGGCGAACATCTGTGAACTAAAGTTCGTCGTGAGCCATATTGGCCTTCCAAGAGCCTTCAGCGGGATTCTGGTTTTCTAGATCTCTGAGGTCTGAAGAAAAAGTGTGTTTCCTTCCTCACTGTGTCCTTCTTCATGAAGAAGGGGAGGGTAGGTCATAAGAAGAACCAATCTGGAGGAAAATGACCTCATGGGCTCGCAATTAAGCTGTTTCCCTTTGCATCTTGGTGGAAGAACTCCATCGGCCACCGGTAGCTCTGTTGAAGGAAGTGTATGTGTATGAATTAGGAAGGGTGGGGTTGACCTACACAGGCAGGACATTACTCTTCTTCCTCTTCCTGACCACGTTTCCCACCGCAGTCATGGTCATTGCTCAACTTCCTGTTGGGGAAAACCTTGGCTACTGAGCGTCCACCTGCTCCAGTGGACAAACTGAGGACAGCCGGGTGTTGGCTGCTGCTGGGAAACCTGAGTATTGAGCTTGCCTACAGACCCATTTTCCGTAGCGTCTGAAGCAAAGATGGAGCCATTCTGCGTGGGGCGGAGAGGACCGGAAGCTGCAGCCTTGACAGCTCGTCACTGCCTGGAGTAAAACATGACAGGCGCAGGAAATGTGGGGATTTGGAGGCCCCTGGCTTCCAGAAGCCCACAGTCTGGTCAGTTGGTTTCATGCCCTCCTCAGCTGGATTCCAGGTTGATAAGGGGGGAAAGGGGGGTGCGGGCGGGGGGAGAGAGGAAACACATCTCCCAGCACTGTCTTAGACCCAGTGGGGCAAGCCCTGGGAACATGCATTGTATGCAGAGTTCCTCACACATAGTGAGGTTTGCAGGGAGCCGGCAGTGTGGACAGAGTGAGTGGAGTGTGGTGGGCGCTGCGCTCGTGGGCCCTGGGAACCTTGAGAGCCCAAAGGAAGCAGACCGATGGGGAAAGTTCAGGTGTGGGGCTCAGGGAATTTTATTGGAATGAACAGTTGGTGCCATGTACCTCCTTTTTCGCCTTGATATCACTTCTGGTAGCTGATAACAGCAGCTGTACAAAGAAAGTTCTCAGTGTCTGGATTTGGGCATGTCACTGGTTTCAGGCTCTGCCAACCCTTCCTGCAGCTCTCATCTTGCTTGGACTTCTGACTCACCCACCGGGGACTGATGTCTGTTGTTGACAGGGATCTCAGACATGGGGCAGTGGTAACGATCGAGGCCTCACAGGAGAGTTCTGTTGGGAGAATGTGAGCTCTCTGTCATCTTCACAGTAGATCTTATGCTTTTTCGCATCACTGTGTTCTCTCCGCCACCCCACCCCAAGCATGGGTGAAGGCGGCTTCTGCTTATCCTGGTACGGCTTCTCCTGTATCCCCACTCGGCCTCATCCCCGGCCCGCTCGGTCTCCTGCAGCCCGTCACAGAGTTCCTGAACAAAATGATGCAAGGTAACCAACCGCACATGCTGTGTTCCCACCTCCTGGTCCTGTCCCCTGATGAGTGACCCTGGACCATCCCCAGGTTTCCTGCTTCATCCCCCACCGCCAAGCCAGAATCAGACCCCAGGCTTGAGCACCGGGTTCCGCTGCTCTCCGTCCTGGATGGCACTCCACGCCCACGGGTAGTAACCCCAGCAAAGGCATTTTCAACCCGTCCTTGTGACACTGGAGGTCCGGGGAACTAAGAGACCGTTGAAGGTCTCCTCGGCCTTTTCCCTAAAGGGCAGATAGCGTCACACCCTGAGCAGCTCTGGGCTGACCTTGTCAGAGACCAGCTCAGCCCCCTATGGCAGAAGGCCTGCTCCAAGGCAGACGAAGTCCCCACTCTGGGCTGCACCACAAGGAGAAAAAGGACCCGTACCTCTCATGAAATGCTGCCCCCCCACCCCCCGTGATCCCACAGTGTGCCCCGGCTTCGTGGCTGAACCCCACCTGGAGGTTGGGACAAGGAGGGACAAGTGCCCACAGCCTCCTACTCTCGTACCATTTCAAGTCCCCCTCCCCCATTTCTACTTTCCCTCCATCTGCAGTGATACTAAAGTTGGTATAAGTTTGGGAAATGTCAAAATAATGAGCAAATGAGGGAAATTTCAACTGAATGAATATGTAAAGGGTGTGTCCCCAGAACCCTGCTGCTTTTTAGTAAACTGTAGGAAATTCTTTTTTAATTGTGAAGACTGTGGAGGGATTGGGGGAATTTGTCTCTTGCAAAAGAAAAAAACAGTCTACAGCTTGTTAAACAAGGTGAAAGTGGGAAGGGAGGAAAAAAGTTAGGTCAGTTGTGGATAAGGATCATTGGCATAAGCCACAGAAGTCAAAAGACAGTGAATAATATCAAAGCCTCTGAGGCTAGCTACAATTAATTCAATTTTAGTACCACCCAGGGTGAATAAACAGAGCATCCAGAGACACTCAAGGGATTCTAGAACTTTCTACCACTTGCCCCTCCCACAACTCTCATGCAGCCATTGGTCTCCAACAATGTGCACCTGGCATCTTGACCAGTAGGGGGCATGAGTGAGCAGGGGATTAAATGAGTGGAGCTTGGGTCCCACCTCCTCCTCCTCAGTAGGCGGTAGCTCCAGCCTGCTCACCGGGAGAGAGAAAAGAAGGAGGCCATTGGAACCCATTCATTTTTAAAAAGCCTTCGAGGGTTGACATGACTGTGAATTCTTATTAAATTCCCTTAATCAACTTTCCTCAACCCCAAAAGCTAATGTAATTCTGTGACTTGAACACTCAGGACCCTGGAAGTGTTTTTCATAGATTGTGAATGAATTCTGTTGATCTAGAAGAATGGTTCTCTTTGGAAAAGCACTTGCCCCGAAGCTGTTGCAGTTCAGAAGAGACCTGGGATGGGAAAAGAGAAATAGGTGCATCAGTACATGCCTCCCACCGCCCCTCCCCCACACACCATCATTTTTAAATGCTAAAAAATGAGGCTCGTTTAAGCGAAAAGGGAAGATTTCAAACCATGTTCCCTCCAGGAAGGAAGATGGGCACTTCTGGAATCCTGACCATCGCTTCCTATTGACTGGCTCTGTTTGTATCCCTCGGCTTTATTTTTGCGTTGTCTGCTTTTCTCATGCCATCTCCCAAACTTTCCAGGGGCCTCCTGGGGGAGGCCAGACTACACCAACCGGGGAGAATGTGGGTGGAGGACACAGGCAGCCGAGCTGCCCGGACCTGTCTTCCTTGGGCGTAGTACCTCGTCCTGCCCCGGCTGGACACGGTTCTCCTGACGGTGGCAGCCAGACAGGGCTGTCCACCCCTCCCCGCCGCCCAGCAGGGCCACGGCTGCCCGGGAGCATGCTGTCCACAACCATGGTGGGGACCCTGATCCGCGGGTGGAGGAATCGAACCTCCCCTCGAAGGCCTGAATCCAAGCTCCTCATTCCACGGAGCCTCGACAGACCTCAGACTCAGGGTATGTTTGCCACTCGGCTAGGACTGTGTGATTTTTTTTTTTAAGGGTTTGGGAAGGTGATGATGAGCGTCCAAGCTTACCCCCGNCGACAGACCTCAGACTCAGGGTATGTTTGCCACTCGGCTAGGACTGTGTGATTTTTTTTTTTTAAGGGTTTGGGAAGGTGATGATGAGCGTCCAAGCTTACCCCCACTTCAAATAGACTTGACAGAGTAGAGTCTGTTTTTCTCCTCAGGTTATTATAAATGATGGCTAGCTCGCTGTGGACAGTTTATTTTCTATTTTCCTAGGCAAAGACCTTGGTGCTCTCAGTGGTCACCCAGGAAAAGGGCATTATTTCCATCTGCCCTCCCAAAGCTTTTCTTTTCAGATGTCAGCCTCGTTCTGTGATACTTGTATTTGACCAGTAAGACAAAAGGTATATAGGATTTTGGCAAATTCTAGTCTAAAGCACATCACTTTATTAACTCTGGTATGGAACATGGTAAAACAGAGTTAGCTCTGGGTTTCCCCATTATTTTTTTCTGTTCCTAATGTTTTGAGGCGACAATAGAACTATTGACCAAATCCTCTCCTGTTAACTGAGTTCAGAATGTTACTGTGGTCTTTTCTGAAACAAATTTTCATTGGAATGCAATACTATTGAAACATGTGACCTCATTCTGTTCTGTCTAGACCTTGAATTTTTTAATGATACTTATTTAGAAAGGAACTCTTTGGTCTTGCTGATGATTGACCTAGGAGAAAAGCTCCGAGCCAGCAGAGGAAGCGAGCACTGAGCCCAGAAGTCATAAACTCCAGGGGCTTTCTGATCTGGCCTGCAGCCCCTCAAAATACTTTTATCTGACCTATGGCCCTGAGAGTGGTCTGAGCAGTAAATATTTCAATATAAATATGTGCCAGGCATTTTCCTGGATACTGGCATGCTCGGATCTGTAGCTAACCTACGACTGAGTGGTACAAAAACTAAATGTTGTAATTTGTTTTGTTCTGATGGTGGTTTCCAGCCCTGCTTTTCAGGCTGACTGTATTCAAGAATCAGGCCAAGAGATTATTTTGAAAGGAGTCCGATAAGTATTCGTTGCCAGATGGAAAAATCAGTTATTTAACCAGGTATGCAAAAAATAGAAGGCTCTTCTGTGTCCTAAACTGCCGAAAGGATTAGTGATTATTTGTAGAGCCTAGGTATTCAGCAAGAAGTTATGAGTCATAGTATTTCAAACATTGATCACTGGTTCTGCTCCTGGTAAATTTCTTAAACAATACTCAGAGCTTTACGAGATGACAAAGTAATATACTAACATGAAAGGGATGGTGTGGTTTTTTTTAACAGGTTTCTTGAGATCTAATTTATAATTTTACAATTTAAATTCACTCAGTTAAAGAGTACAATTCAATAGTTTCTGGTATGTTACATTATTCATTTTTTTAAATGGTAGTAAAATATATATGTTATAAAATTTTGCCTTTTGATCCATTTTTAAGGGCACAATTCAGTAGCATGAATTACCGTCACAATTTTATGCCACCATCATCACTGTCTACTCCCCAAACTTTTTCATCACCCCAAACAAAAATCCTATAACCATTAAGCAGGAGCAACTCTCCCCCTGTCCCTCCACCCTTGGTAAACTCTCTTCTACTTTCTGTCTATAAATTTGCCTCTTCTAGGTATTTCATATAAGTACAGTCATATAGTATGTGTCCTTTGGTGTCTGGCTTATTTCACTTAGCATAACGTGTTCAAGATTCATCCATAGCGCGTATCAGAACTTCGTTCCCTTTTATGGCTTATGCGATATTATATTTTAATTCCCTCGTATTTTATTCTCCCTCCCTTAAATATACCTTCACCTCTAACCTACTCATGGAGAAATCCTTGGGTGTTTTCAGTCTGATGGTATTTTTATATTTAAGTTATATTAAGCACAAAGAGACACTTTAGAAGGTATTTATTTTCAGTTATTTCTTTAAAGGTAGGGGCCATAGATTAATCTTTCCAAAAATCTTTTTATCCTGATGCCCAGTCCAGGTCCTGGTGCAGAGTAGTTATTCAACAGGTTTCTCTTGAGAGGGACTGAGGAATGGTTTTTAAGGTTTTACTTTTAGGTTCTGGGAAAGAGATTTTAAGTAAAAAAGAATACGGTTTTGATGTTTTAGTTCTCAGTTCTCTAGAGCAATGATATTTTCTTTTGATGTAAAATTTAATAGTTGTTTCACACTCCATAGAATCACTAAGTATGAAGCGTAGAGCTGTTATGTGATATAAATATTTCGCTGTGATGTGGTAAGAGTTAACTCAGGAAACCTGACAACCCCTAGTTCGTGCCTTTGGGGATGTTTAGTGACATTTTTTTCTTAATGAAAGTGATCGGCGTGTCCCGGCTGCTCAGCAGTGTGACCTGAGACAAGTCTTTCTAACTCATAACTGCTCTTGGCCTTACTTGGCTGTTGTTTCTTAGCGTGGAGCTCAGAAATGGGGTGGAAATTGAAGCAGAAGCCGCTACAACTCAACAAGCCCTCTTACACCTCACGGGGGTGAGGGAACTAAAGGCGAGGGCAGATTGGGTCATTTGACCGCTTTGGGCTTTAAATAAAATTGTAACTACGTTGTTGCCAGGTCTTCCCAAATGAAATAAGGATGCGTATTTTGTATATGGGCAGCCCCCCACTCGGCATCCTAAAACCTGCTGTAATTGTGCTTTGACTGTTCCAGAAGTCGGGAAAGACGGGGGCGGAAGGTCGAGGCACGCGATATGATGCCCTTGGTCAGGGCTTGAAAACCATCAAGGACGTCTTTGCTACAAGCAGTTTCCCCACCTGCTTTCTCAAAACCGAATCAAGGACAAACACTTGCAAATTTTAAATTACGACTAAGTTACTTGCTTTACTGAGTGAAGTCATGTTCATTTTAGTGCATGGGTTCTTTGAGAATTTCCGCTCTTTGTTGAAGCTTCTGGGAGCACTGGAAAGACTTGGCTGTGAGGTAGCATACATTGTTCATTCACTTTCCCTGTGGTCCTCCCTCCGTATCCAGGTGGTGAGCCCAGGGAGAGCTCCATGGCTTGCTACCTCTGAGTCCACCATGCCCGATGTCCTACGTCGAGCAGGCACTCAAGGACTATTTGCTAACCAGTGACTTCAGAACCACAAAGTGCAAGATCTTACAAAGCAAGGGGCCTGATTTTCATATATGGCAAGTGAAATCTATCTTGATGCTTTGAAAGTCACACCAGGTACTTAAGTTATTGTTGCCTTTTACATTTCAAAGGCATATAGACTACCATTGGCCTAAATATAAAATAATAATTTCTGTCTGTAGAGCTATGCACCCTGTAGTCGAAAAGAAAGCCCTTCCTTCCTCATTTCTCAGTGACAGCCTGTAATCATCTTTGAGTAATTTTTAAGATTCTTTCTTAACCACCGTTTCCTTCATTCTGTCGGCTGGGAACAGCTTCTCCTTGTATCAATGGAATGATTCTCATTCCTTCCCAAGCCCAACCACCCACCTAGTAAGAAGAGGTAGCTGTAAATCTCAGCCAACTTTCTTTTTCGTCAGTTATGCTGGATGGAAGGTCAGATGATAAAGTCAGATAACCCACCAAATATTTCTTGAGGACCTGGGAGGAGTTTCAGGTAGCCATCAAGGAGGATGTGAGTGAGGTCTACCCAAACCTGATGTCCTCATTCAGGTCTAGCGTAGGCTTGAAGGAACAGAGAGTGGGCTGCATCTAGGTTCCTTCCAGCCAGAACATGGCCCATTTATTTCTTTGGGACAAGGAACAGTTTGAAGAAGACTAGTTAGACTTCTGTAAACTCCAACTGGTATTGTTAACCTTACCCCATATTTGGCCTAGCAAATTCAGGCACGAGTAAAATGCACACAGAGAAATTGCACCTCACAGCTTGGTATGTGGTTTGTTTATAAACTAAAAAGTATTTTGTCTTTGTAAGGCTAAATTGGTATGAACCCCATTACATAATTAATAGTTATGACTAAATATGGCAATAACACTTCAAAATGATTTTTATATCATCACTATTTTCTGATAGAATTTAACAGACTCTTATACTCTGACCTGTAGTAATTATTCTTCATTTAAATGAGCTTATATAAGCCTTTTCCCATATTTCTCCATAATTAACTATGTAATTACTACTTGATAAGAGCCCTTTATTTTAATTAGACTAATCACAGGGCTTATGATTCAATAAATATTCACTGAGCAGCTGCTATGTATAAAACTAATGGGTATGCCAGAGAGATAAAAGAAATTCTAAGGCTTGTCTTTTTTTATTGAGGCATAATTGACATATAACATTATATTAGTTTCAGGAGTACGACATAATGATTCAATATTTGTATATATTGCAAAATGATCACCACAGTTAATCTAGTTAACATCCATCACCACATACAGTTACAGAATTTTTTTTCCTTGTGATGACAACTTTTAAGATCTATCTAAAGCTTACCCTTGACCTCAAAAATGTGTTTGTGATCTAGGGCAAAGAAATGTAAAGAAATGTCACAAATATAATATCAATAGACAGAATTAAGTAAGTGCAAATGGATATCAGAGAAATAAAGGATTAATTTTAAAGGACAGTATAGAGTTTCCCGAGTAAGTAGAACTTAAATTGGGCCTTCCAAACCATTGAGGACACTTGCAAGTCTGAGATTAGTGCTAATAGAAAGTAAATATTTGCTGCTGTTACACTCTCAGTCTTTTTATTTTAATCTCTTGAAGATTCTACTAAGTCAAACTGAAGATCTGAAATGAATTTAGTTATATGCTCTGAGAAACAATTATATAAGCAGATTCAAAGGCCCCCAAATATGATTTCCATATTTAGAGAACAGTGGGAAACATCCCAAGGGCAGTGACTAGCCTGAGCAAAGACAGAGAGGTGTGAAAAGCTGTGACCATAGTGGCCAATGTTGAGTTGTCCAATATGGGTGCAGTTCTGGGCCAGACCCTAGAAGATCTAACTGCCAAGACATGGAGTTGGACTGGATCTTTAGACCCGAGGGAACAATATCAAGCTTTCCTGGGAGAGGGTGACCTATATCCTGAGTTTTAGAAGACAGCCATCTGAAGAGATGGTTTGAGGAAGCAAGAGATTGGATTTAGCAAGATGGACTCAGGAGGTTACTGCAATGATTCAGGTCAAAACCATGAATGTAACAGTAAGGAGAGAAGGGCTGGAGAGAAGAGACATGAACTGAACTGATTTATTTTATGACCTGTGGAAGAGTTATCGTGGCTGTTGTTTACTGGGCTCTATTGTCTCAATGGTTATACTTGTGGGGTTTTAATTTATAGAAGCAACTGAATGACAGAAGAGACAGACTCATGCCACTCAAAGAAAATTTTTTATTACTTAGATTTCCCAAGAGGGGCAGCATGGCTTGCCACCCAGGACCACAGGCAGAAGCACCAGAGTCAGGAGGCAGAAAGGAGCAAGAGGAAAGCCTAGGCCAAGCCTTTATTGGGGTTTCCATGGGGTTGCCCATGCAAGGCAGAATAGGCCAAATAGTTTAGGATTGGCTAGGCTGAATAATCCCAGCAGGCATAGGGGCTGTGCCCAGTTGTCTGGTCCCTTGCCCTGGGATGAGTAGGGCAGGGAAGTATTGGTTTGGTGCATATGAGTTAGAGAGGGGTGGTTCCAACTATGGACTCTGGATCACAGGGGAGATGTAAACAATTTTGGCTATTAGTTTGGCCCTGTAATGAATGGCTATCATATAGACAAATACAGAAGCTAAGAAATCCAAGTTAGAGAAATCTATGTATCAGGACTCTTGGCTAAATGCTTTATGTCCTTTATCTCATTTAATCCCCTCAGCAACCTGCAGTAAGTACTAAATCGTCCCCATTTTACACATGAAGCAACTGAGACCTAAGGCAGGTCAATAGTTCAACAATTACCCAAGTTCACATGAGTAATAATGATTTTTCAAGCTAGATTCAATCCTAGGCATTGCCAACTCCAATCCCCTGCTACCAACCACTGTGTTCTAGTGCTCATGGCCTCCACCTGATTATCCTTCCTCACTGTGGGCTCAGGACGTGAGACCAGCCCTCCTGAAAATGGAGTGGTGGAAACTCACAGAAGCTTCCCCAGAGCTCACCGGCCTGAGGGACAGAAGTGAGTTCAATGGTCCACGGTCTCTCAGCAAGTCTGTTTCTACCTGCTTTGTCAGAATAGTGTGAAGATGGCCTGCTTTGGATACTGGCAGCCCACCATTCAGCATGTTAAAATTAAATAGATAAAACTGGTGATTTAATCACTGTCTTCTCCCTTCCTGGAAATTGCTCCTTGACTTTTGGCTTCTCTTTCTCTGATCATTCTGACTCCAGGAATTGGAAGCTCTCATGTCAGCAAACAAAGCCCTTGGCAGATTGCTTCCTCCTGGGTGTCATCGGCCAATGATCCTAATTGCCTATGGAGTGATCTCCAAATTCCCTGGGATAGGCTCTGAGGTCTTGCATCAGTAACTGCCCTGTTTGGTCACAGGCCAGCCCAGTTCCTTGATTCTCGCCAACCACTCCCCAGGAGTTTTGTCTTAACAACCACCATGGCTGCCTTCTCACCCCCTCTTTCCATGTCTCTTCACACATCACTTCCCTGAGGAGTCAGCTCAGGGCTCAGGCCTCCGTGGGAAGAAGTCCACAACACACGTAAATCATGCAACAGCCTCTATGAAGCAACTACTCCAGCAAACTGGAGGGGACGGGTGGAGGAATACGGAGTATGAGCAGTTCAGGGCAGGAGTTCAGAGAGCTCATGACTAGTTTGAGAAGTGGGGTAAGGTGGAAGAAGATGCAAAGAACACATCAATGGAGCGTTAGAACCCATTCCCCACCAAACTGGCCCCTCTTTGTATGTAATTATGACTTTGTTCATCTTCATCTTTCTCCCTGTTCCTGAGAGTTCACGTAGGAGCTTTGGCATTCCCCCAGAGCTGTGATCCATCAGGGAGAGGCACCTCAAGTCCAGCCCTAAGAGACTCTGCTGGAGGAACATGGCAGAAATTCCTGTTTTCTCGCCACAGTTAATTCATTTCTGTGGAGACAGTTCCTGTCCTCATGGGCAGGGCTTTGCACGGCGAGTTGTCAGAGATGAGGGAGTAAAAGTCTCAGTCCCCGACCGACTGGTTCCAATGGTTCCAGTTTTACTACTTCCCAGTTGTATGACTGTGCATATTACTTAATCTCTCAGTACCTTCCTTTTCTCAAGAGCAAAATGGGCTGCTAGTAATACCTTTTAGAGATGTGAGAATGATGTGAGTTAATTTAAATTTTTTAAAAGTTTTTCAAAATGGCACCTGGTGCATTGTGAGAAATCGGAAGTGTTAGCTGTCCTTATTAGCCATTACTGTGTGGTCCTCATGACTTCGAGATGTGGTCATGTCAATTTCTAGTAACCGGACCTGCCCGTCCTTAGACATCATCATTTCCATCAGTCTTCCTTGCTAGTAAATTTTTATAAAACCAAAGTGTAAAAACTTCAGCATAAACATTTCCTCTGGAATACTGGAGTTATTGGTATTTTATGATTTCTACATTGACATTTTAATAGCCAATGATGGCTCTTAAAAGAATTGAGAAGACAGTCAGCATCTGTCAGTCTCTGTATTGGAGTTCCTGTTGTGTTTTTGTTTCCATGCAAACCTTATTTTTTCAGAAGTTTATAAGCCTTTTGCTCCATGGTGAGATTCAGCAACAAGTTTCCGTTCCAAAGAACAATATTTGTTCTACTTGAAAATTGACCCTGGTTTCCATTTTCATTACAAAGAAGTTGCTCAACGCTTTATGCTTCTAGAACTTGAATTTAGCTTAATGTTTTTGCATATGTGACTTTTCATATTTGGCCTTTTGGAGAGACTTCTCAAAAGCTGTAAATACAGCTCATTGTCCTTTTTTTCTTTTTTATTTTCTTTTCTTTTTTTCCTTGTCTTTTGGTTTTTAGATGCTGAGTTGCCTTTAGTTGGCCTTTGAGGTAAGGGTGTAGAAAGTGTTAGGAATTTACTAGAAATCTGTCTCTGTTCTACAGATTAGGATCCTAGACTGCTGAAAGTATTTCTTCTTTACAGAGAAAACTGCTGATTTCCCTTCCCTTGAAATTTTCAAGCACAGGGCAGTGGTTGAGAATGTAACGCTAGAGTACGCAGATCTGGACAGAACTGGCTCTGTGTTTAGCAGTTGTGTGACTTGGGTTGTGTTACCTAGCTTGCATGAGCCTCAAATTGCCCATCTTTGAAATGGGGGTCATTGAATTCTTATGAGGACTGCACGAAACAGTGCATTTCCAGTACTCACAACCGTGCCTAAGAAACACAAGAGCTCAAATGTTCATTGCTGTTGTTGTGCAGAGAGATCTGACTCTCAGAGATCTGACCTTTAGTGCACCTCAGGGCACTAAAGCACTCTGAATAACCAGATGATGAATTATATCCGGTTGTTGAAGGTTTCTTGAAACAAAATGTTTCCTCCTTGAAAGGAGGGTATTTTGTACGAAAATGTCTGTATGGTGACCCAGTGTACTTATTGTAGTCACAGTATTTAGGAAGAAAGAAGGAAGAAAAACCATTGAAGTAATAATTCAAACTTAGAATTTGCACCTTAAAAATGTGAATTTATGGTTTTCATGACCACTTTCACAACCAGTCAGGTGAATTTGGGGTCCTCTTTATATAAGTTATGCAGAGAGTACAGAAAAGTGGTTAAAAGTCTAAAATGATGTCCAAAGCCCAGCTATCTATCCAGGCTGTGATGAGGAAGAATTCAGATCACAGAGAATATTGTGGAACACCTTCTCTCTCTAAAGATTTTTTTAAGTCTGTATACCTTTCAAATGATTCCTTGATGGTTTAAGTTGAAAGTCTAGGAAGTCCGGCCATGGAATCCATCCTAAAACCGAGACCCATGGGGGTGCAGTGGGCGGGAGCAGCAGAGTGTCCCATGACTGAGACCCCCCCTTCCCCCTAAAGGTACGAGCCACTTGAGGCCTGTGGGGACGGCACACTGCCAGCTCAGGAAGAAAATCTGTAGACTCTAATTTGAAATCAGAGGATGACATTTGGACACGTTCATCTTGCACTAAAGCACTCTGAATAACTAGTTACATGCACACACACATGAATGCTCATACACTTCTCCCGTCTTTGGGGATACGTTCGTGCGTGAGCCCGTGGTCTGTTTTTTTTCAGCCCCATTGAGCTCTCTTTGTGGCTGTGTTTCCGAACAACAGCACCTCTGTGCAAACTGCACGAAAGGAATCTGAAGCCAACCAGGATTTGGAATCTGAATCACTGATTCACGAGCATAGTTTTAGAAGCACTTTTTAAGCCCAGGGATCTAAAAATCTGTGCAGCAGAGAAAGATCTCCAGGTAGATAGTTTCAAGGTCTTTGCAGGCATGAGGCTGAGTCCACTGACGGTGTGATGGTGGTTTTAGAAATCAATTTGAAAGCTTTTACAGAGGCGTGGTTTTCTCTTTGTGTATTACCCATTAAATAGAAGACTTTGTTGTATTGCAAAGAATAAAGTTACTTTTTATTCTTCTTTAACAACTACCAAAAAAATATGCTATGGTCAATGAAAAGGTCCTTGGTTTTGAGGATTTTGGTGATTTTCAATTTTCTATATGTACACGTTTGTATGTATATATGCACACATGCGTGTACATACACGCACAGGGTGCTACATTTTGGTGAAGATTGGTTGTAAATTATATGTTATGGGGCACCTGGGTGGCTCCGTCAGTTAGGTGTCTGACTCTTGATTTCAGCTCAGGTCATGATCTCAGGGTCATGGGATTGAGCCCCAAGTCAGGCTCTGCACTAAGTATGGAGCCTGCTTAAGATTCTCTCTCTCTCCCTCTCCCCCCGACCCCTCACACACACTCTCTCTCTCTCTCTCTCTAAATTAAAAAACAAAACAAAAAAAACGTTACCATCCAAAGTACTTTTAAAATTTTTTAAATACTTTCAAGTATTTTAAAATTTTTTCTGGGAACTGAAATAGAACGTATCTGATGATTTGATTCTGAAGAAGTAAGGACCATCACAAACAATTTGTAAATTCTTGAGCTTAAGAGAAATGATTAAGAGTCAGTTTCCAACTTCTTAGACCTACAGAGCCATTCAACACACTGTAGGTGATGGACAGAGCACTGAACTTGGAGTCAGGCCTGCGACTTTCTAGCTCTGTGCCTTGGGCAGGTTACTTGAGGGCATTCCCCGTGTCCTCAAAATCTTTGGCCAAGCTTAGGGCAGCAGCTCTGGAAGGAGAGAGTCCCAGGTGGGCCGGGGCAGGGGAGGGGGAAGGGGAGATCTCAGGACATTCAGTGGGGATGAGTAGGGATGCCTGGGGGAAGGGAGACTCCCCTGGGGCACCAATGTGGCCCAGAGCAAGCTTCTCCTATTTCAGAGCCTTGCCTAGGGCTGGCCCTAGAAGGGGTGGGAGTGGGGCTGGGGTGGTCTGCAAAAGTTCTGCTCGGTCATTTAGAATTCAGATGACCCCAGTGGGGGTCATCAACTCTGTGTGTACAGTCGAGGGGAATTTGGCTCCTCCACCTAGTGAAGCACTGTTTTTGCTGGCCGGCCTCGCTGGTGGGAGACCCACACGGACACCTCCCCACCACGCAAAAGGCAAATGCCGTGTTCTGTTTCCTAACACCAGAGCAGCTTTCTTAGGGCGAGTAATCAAAAAGGTTACCGCGTCATTACCTGCTTAGGAAAGTACTACTGGTCCTTTTTGATAGACCTGGAAAATCTGCTTTTTGGGGAGCTTCTGGAGACATCATGTTCTGCTGGTGGGCTGCTGCTGCTTTTTTAAAAAGTATTTCTGCTAAAGATCAAATATCGGCAAATGCATCACGCCAGGAGGTCCCTTGTCAATTACCTGGCGTTACATCAGTTTTGAAAGAAGTTGTTAGTTAAGAAAGATGCTGACATATTAATGCTTCAATGTCCTAGTCTGACTATATATTATGAAAATGAGATATACAGGAAAACCTTAATATTTAATAATAATAAAATATTCCATTTTAATATTTCCAAATATAATACATATATATTTCATATATATATGAAAACAAGAATGCTCAGGAAGAATATTCGTGTGATCTTGAATGACTCGATGAGACTGATTTACAATGGATACAAGAATAGGGGCTTCTGAAGATTACTTAGGGCAAGTAACAAAATCCAAGTGCCTTCTACATGCCATTCCAGGCCTGGCAACATATAGCAAGTTTTTAAGCTCCTCATTTCATCGTTTTATGAATTATAAAGATTGTGAAGATTGTGTGTGAGTTTGGGGGGCTAGGATCTGTGTATAGTATCCCCCCTTATCCATGGGGGTACATTCTAAGACCAGAAGTAGGTGCCTGAAACCAGAGATAGTCTTGAACCCTCCATATACTATCCTAGACAAACGTACCTATGATAAAGTTTAATTTAAAAATCAGGCTCATTAACAGACTAAGTACCAATTACTAAAAATAAAATCAAACAGGGGCGCTTGGGTGGCTCAGTGGATTAAAGCCTCTGCCTTCGGCTCAGGTCATGATCTCAGGGTTCTGGGATTGAGTCCCGCATTGGGCTCCCTGCTCAACTGGAAGCCTGCCTCCTCCTCTCTCTCTCTTTCTCTCTGCCTCTCTGCCTACTTGTGATCTCTCTTTCTCTGTGTCAAATAAATAAATAACATCTTTAAAAATAAATAAATAAAAATAAAATCGAACAATCACAACAATATACTCGAATGAAAGTTTTTCGAAGGTGATCTCTCTCTCTCACAAAATCTTATTTACTATACTCACCTTTCTTCTTGTGATGACGAGACAGGATGAAATGCTTACGTGAGGAGGTGAAGTGAGGGGAATGATGTAGGCACCGTGACCTAGCGCTAAGCTTGACCTTCTGACCCAGGAGGAGCCTCCCTGCTTCTGGACCACCATGGACCGCGGGGAACTGAAACCACAGATAAGGGCGAACTACTGAGAGTCAAATCTGGGATTCACCTCTCCCATCACTAATAAGTGTTCCCATCTCCAGAGGATTTGAAAAACAAGTTAATTTGATTATAATTGTTACACTTAGTCTCTGGGGGGAAAAATATGTATCTAACTTATGGGCTTACCATTTATTTCTTACAACGAGTGAAAAGGCAAATTTCAAAGTAACACAGGATGATCTGACATTGCTCACTACATCTCCTTTCTGTTTCTTCTTTTTGTTTTTACGTCCTTCACAACCAGAATGCCCCCATCCTTAAAAACTGATGAAGTTCAAATGTACTCCGTGGTCTGGACTGATACCAGTCTCCTAGTCTTGTGTCTGTACCGTAGTCACGCAAAGGTTACCACTGGGGGAAATGAGGTGAGGGGACAGGAGATGTCCTTGTATAGTTTTTTGGCTTTTTACAGCGTCTTATGGATTTATACTTATTTCAAAAAAAATTTAATGTGAGCGTTCTTGAGAACCCTTACCTGGAATCTCTAGAGCCTAGGCAGGTATTCTGAAAAGATGCTTTCGTTCAGTGATTGACCACCAAGTATTAAGCCCTGTGAGGTTTTGTGGGTAACAGATGGTTACCTTGTAAATGGAGACACCCCATACATGCATTTTGAGTGGCATGCTCTTTAAATCCCCTCGCTTGGGTGCCTGGGTGGCTCAGTGGGTTAAGCCTCTGCCTTCAGCTCAGGTCATGATCTCAGGGTCCTGGGATCGAGGCCCGCATCGGGCTCCCTGCTTGGCAGGGAGCCTGCTTCCTCCTCTCTCTCTGCCTGCCTCTCTGCCTACTTGTAATCTCTCTCTACCTGTCAAATAAATAAATAAAATCTTTAAAAAAATTTTTTTTAAAAATTCCCTTGCTCATGGGGAAGAGAGAGTTCTGATTGCAGGGTCTGTCAACTCGCTCAGGTCGTGCCATTTCAGCCCGCCTGCTTGCCCAAGTAAATGGACAAACCCCTGGGCTCTCTGAAATAACAGGAGCGATGATCTTTCGAGCTGGCTGGCACTCTGCACACACTTCCTACGCGCCAGGCTCACTCATCCCTGACGCTCATAAAGCGGCTAAGCCGCAGAGCACCCCGTGACAGCACACTAAGCAACGCTCACCGCGGCAAGTTCGAACAATAATTAGTGTCCCTACTTCCAAAATAGTTCACTCTACTAGGGATCCTAGTGAAAGGCAAGGGATCCTCTTAGCTAAACAAACAAGCGAAAAATTTCCTTTTGAATTATAACATGAACCAAAGAAAACTTTGAAATGGTCTCATCGTCCTTTTCTTCTGAGGATAAATGCTGGCAGATTGTTCCTGACCCCTGGTCCTTTTGCTAAAACTCCTCTGTGTTTAGCCTTCAAAGAGCCACATTTTAGAAGGCACGTTTTGGTAAATACCTCAGAGTAAGAATAATACTTAAAATGGGCGGTAAGCAGGTCTGTGTTGTTTCAGATTGGGTATGTGCAGAGGTAGGTGGAGAGGCTCATAGTAAAATACCAGCATTACAGTGAATCATGGCGTCAGGTGCCTGTCTGCTATAAAGAAGCTTCCAGATGTCTCAGCTAAACTAGGAGGAGGAGAGCATTCCATGCCTGGGTCCAGCAAGCGGCCCAGTCTCCCTCGGAATTCTCATTGTTCCAGAGCAGCTGATAGTCACCATTTATGGGGAAGAAGCAAAGGGAGGAGAGCGGAGGCTTCATTCTGGCTCAGATACGGAATAAAATAGGTCGTTGGTTCTTAAACTGCATTCCCAAGACCAGCGGCATCAACCACATGTGGGGACTTGTTAGAGGTTCTCAGGCCCCACCCAGCCCCACAGAATCAGACTCCAGGGGTGGGTCGCAGCAGTCTGTGTTTAGCAAGCGCCCTGGGGTGATTTTGATGCCAGCCACAGCTGGGGAGCCAGTGGCTTAGCTGACCTTGGGTGATCTTCTTTCCAGGCTCTGGAATTCCTTCTTCTATCAAATAAAAGATTTAAAGTAATTATTTCTGAGGCCCCTTTCTGAACGTCCAAGGCACACACCCCAAGCTCTCGAATTCTGTAAATCTGTGGCATAAATATACACATCTGGCAGAATTGCATAATGAGTAAGAGGATAGGCTTGGAAATCTGGTGGCCTGGTTTCAAATTCCAGTGGCCTCACTTGGTAGCATTGTACACGCAAGCAACCTACTGAAAGTTCCTGTTCATTGAATTCTTCATTCATAAAATTGAGATAATAGCAGCAAAGTCCTAAGGGGGGTTGTGAGGAATTGACCCAAAGCATGTAGAACAGCACATTGTACAGGGAAAGTAACTCACACGATGGCTACTAGCAGACCCATCCCTCTCCCCCTAGAAAATTTTGGGACTCGAGGATGGGAATCATTTCAAAACACAAATAAGAGAAACTCATTTTATTTTCTATAAAATAAAATGAGCTTTATTTCCTATATATGAGCTCTATGTTAAAAATGCTCTCAAACCCTTGCTAAAGAAATAAGATAATAAATTAAATCCATGGGGCATCTGGGTGGTTCAGTGGGTTAAAGCCTCTGCCTTCAGCTCAGGTCATGATCTCAGGATCCTGGGATCGAGGCCCGCATCGGGCTGCCTGCTCAACTGGGAGCCTGCTTTCCCCTCTCTCTCTGCCTGCCTCTCTGCCTACTTGTGATCTCTCTCTCTCTCTGTGTCAAATAAATAAATAAATAATTTTAAAAAATTAAAAAAATAAATCCATCAGAAATGTTTATTCCTAAGAAGGTTCTCCATTAGGGCTCAGCTAAGGGTGGCATAGAAACTGAATTTTTAAAGAAGAACCAAAACTTCTTCAGGAAGACATTGGTGGTGGTTACAGGTGTATGTAACAACTGTGATTGCATCCACATTATAACTAGAAAATAAAATGAGTTCTCTTATTTGTGTTTTGGGTTCCTTTTAAGCCATTTGACAGTAAGGAAGCTAATAGGAGTGGGTGCGTGTTGGTGCTGTGTACCATGGTGGATGTAGGTGTTCTGTCACCAAAATCAAATGATAACCCTGTGAAATAAGATGGTCCCTGATTTTTTTTTAAAGATTTTACTTATTAGAGAGAGAGAGAGAGCAAGTGAGCACAATTCGGGGGGAGCGGCAGAGAGAGAGGGAGAAGCAGACTCCCTACGGAGCAGGGAGCCTGATGCAGGACTCAATCCCAGGACCCCGAGATCATGACCTGAGCCCAAGGCAGAGATGCTTAACCAACTGAGCCACCCAGGTGCCCCCTAGATGACCCCTGATTTTAAAGGGACCAAGGTTGATTGAAATTCAGGTCCATGGTCATACAGTAAGTTATAGGTCCAAGATTCGATACTAGGTGTATGTCACTCCATAATTCACCCTTCAGCATCCCTAGTGTAGTCATTATATTCTTAAAATATAAACTAAACTCTCAATACATGAGACCCAAGCATCTTTTGCTACTTCACAAACCTGGACAACACAGAGGTTCCCAAGAGCTCTGGTGTGTGGAGCACGTGCTGAAGGCCATTGGAACTTCTGACTGTCAACCATGCTTCTCTCGTTTGTGCCTACAAAAACTGCAGGACCGCAACTAGACCTATGTTTGGCTCTTCATCCTTCTTGCTCTGTCTGTGTGGCCTTCAGATGAGAAAATGACTGTTCTTGGAGAGAGACCATGCTGCCGGGAGAGAAAGCCACACCCAGGCTTTCAGGCTTACAGGGGAGAAAATCACGCTCTCTCCTTATGGACCGCCTTCCCGTGATTTTAAGATGAAAGCAAGTTAAGATACACAGATTATTTACTAATGGCTGTTAGGTTTTTCTTTTTTCTTTTTTCTTTTCTTTTCTTTTTTTTAGAGAGAGAGCATGCACATGGAGGTGGCAAGGGCAGAGAGAGAGCTCCCCAAGCAGGTTCCACATTCAGCACAGAGCCGGACACGAAGCTTGACCCCACGACCTTGAGATCGTGACCTGAGCTGAAATCAAGAGTCACATGCTCAACTGACTGAGCCCCCCAGGCACCCCAATGGGGCATGTAGATTATGACTCAATGCCTAAAATGTAATTTTGTTCTGTCCTTTAGAAAAGCCCCATCCCACTTGAAGGGTACTTCTTGGAGCATTTTTTTTTAATGTAGGAAATGTTCTGCTCTTTTGTTAAATGTTGCCTTAATTTGGAGGTACGGTAACATTCTTACAGTATAGCCATGACCTCTGTCTTGGCAATGAATAAAAATCACTTGAAGAAAAAAAATCCTAGTGCCCTGGGCTCACCCTCCAGAGACTATGCCATTTTTAAAATAGTGTTTGATTGTTGTTTAATATTGTGATTTTTGAAGATTTGCAGGATTTTGTGTAGCATTTTTATATAGTCAAATATACTTGGTCCCTTTAAATTTGCTTATATATTATTATTGCTAACACTATAACTCAATTTCAAGTCGTTTCAGTTTGACTGACTTAGTAGAATCTTCACTCTGTTGATTTTCCATGAGTGAATTTTATAAGACTAGAACAATAACCAATATTTGTTTTCTATGGGCCCTTGAGTTTCAGAGTCAAAGTATCCTCAGTATTTGGTGGTTCAATTCCATCTTTTACCTTTTAGAATGTCGAAACGCTTTCTTAGTTGATTCTTTGAGGAAAGGGATGAGGTAGCCCGAGTCCCAAGCCTTAACCCCTAGTATCCAACCAACCACCTCCAGTCTGATCCCTGCAGGCCAGTGTGACCACAGCACAAAGAGACTCTTAACTTTACCTTTGCTTCACACCAAATCTTTACATGGACTCCTTAGAGTGGAACTGGACTGATCTCACTTGGGTCTCAAGGCTCCATCTTGTCCTTCTGGAACTAGCCCAAGTATGAAACAGATGTGGATTTTCCTACAAAGTACTTCGCCTCTGACTCCAGCCTGACTTCTGATGAGTTCTAGTCATAATATTCTGTCCCCTTTGTGGGGAGCCTAATTTTAAGTACTTGAGATGTCTATTTTATCATCGACCGCATAAACTTTTCCTCTTTGGGATGGTGGAATAGGGGAGGCTGAGCGAGGGGCTTGGGGCTGGTGGCAGCCATGAGCTCCCCCCACTGAAATAATGATTCTCAACCTTTACAATGGCAACTGTCACCCAGGGAATTAGGGACAAATGCCGATTCCAGGTTCCCATCCCAAAAGATTACTCTTCAGCATCAGGGGCCCAGCAATCTGGTTGCTTGTTGAAAATACAAGCTGATGGTGATCGTATTAGTCTGCTCAGGCTGCAGACAGGATCCCCCAGACTGTGTGCCTTAAATAACGGGCATATTTTTTTCTTCCAGTTCAGCTGGCTTGAAGTCCAAGGTCAGGGTATCAGTAGGGTGGTTTCTGGTGACGCTTGTAGATGGCTGCCTTCTCTCTGTGTCCTCACATGGCCTTTGCTTTGGGTGAGCGTGAAGAGAGAGAAAGAACTTTGTTGTCTTTTCTCCATCTTAAAAAGACTCCCGTCCTGGGGCGCCTGGGTGGCTCAGTCGGTTGAGCATCTCTCTTCAGATCAGGTCGTGATCTCAGGGTTCTGGGATCGAGCCTACATGGGAGGCTCCCCCTCCTCCCTCCCCTTGGCCCTTTGGGCTCTCTGTCAAATAAATAAATAAAATCTTTAAAAAAAAGAAAAAAAGACTCCAGTCCCATCAGATCAGGGCCCTACCTTATGACCTCATTTAACCTTAATTACCTCCTTCAAGGCCCTGTCTCCAATTACGGTCACATATGAATTTGGGGGTGGGAAGCACATAATTCAGTCCTTATCAGTGACTTAGGAGGCACTGTGCCACTCCTGAAAAAAAAAATGCTGGGTTAGGGTTTGTACTCACAGTCACCGAGTCCCTCCGTCAAGGATTTGGTTTACAACTCCATCATGGTAACTGATGTATTAAAATATCTAAATAGGTTAAAATCTCTAAATGTCTACAAAAGAATGAAATACAAAGTATATCTGAAAAGTAGGCCATTAGGGTAGTCATTTTCATGAATTATAAATGGTTTAGCTCATCTTCAGAAGAGCATTTTTGTTTTTTAATAAAACCATGAAATGGGATTTATTGATACAAGAAGAGAGAGAGAATCCCATGCTCCCTAACACTTTCTTGTCACAGGGCTTCCAGAGAAGCATCCCAGAAAAAAAAACCCACAAGTACCAACCTGTCCTCACTTGGCCTGGATTGGGGTTTTTCAAGCCTTGCTCTGCTCTGGCCCTCACCATGTATGTCTAGGCCCACCTGAGCTGAACCGGGGGAGGAGGGGTGGGGAGGAGCAGCGAGGAGGTGTGCTGAAAATGCATGCCTCACAAATAAATTTCAGAAGTGTGCAGAGAAACGTAAGCAAGTTAAGTAGTCTGAAGTTTGTTAAACTTGCTTGATCCGCTTCTGTCTGGAGTAGCTTTTTCCCTCAGGGCAGATTTTAGCTTTCTGCTTTTCAGCCACGTCAGGATTAGGGGAAAGGAGCAGGTTTTGTTTTCCTATCCCCCTCACCCATTCCCTCCTCCTGGTGCTCCTGAGGGGAGATATCACATATCAGAGACATTTCTTCTTCAGAAAGACTTGGGCTATGCACGCAAATCCTCACCGAGGCCTCTGTGTATTAAAATTTGTATCTGCAGGGTTCAGAAAGAAATAAACACCGGGATGGGATGCAGGATGGGGTTTTTTCCCCTTTCTAGGAAAAATGCTGATGATTAACTAATGCCTCCGGGTGTCTTCGTGAACGCTCAGTGTCAGAATGCACAAAGGCTCTTCCGAGTGGAGAGGACTGTTTATTCCTTGGTTTTTCTTGCCTGTAAACCCAGTCGTACAGCCTTCGTTTATTTTGATGGGACCAGGATCTCCACTTCTAAGTCTTAACTTCTCCCCTATTATTTTTTCTAAAAGTTATAACCAAAGTAATGCTTTATGAGATGAGGCTCTGATTTGTTAATCTGGACATTTATAGCTGATCTTGGCTTGTTCAGAAGAGTATCGGCCAACCAATCCCCACTTCCACCCTTGAGGGTCTGCGGATGGCTGGGAACCCCACGTGTTGCCAGAGTCAGCGTGTCAGTCCTCTAGGACTGTGGCTTTTGTCTTACCGTCCAGGGTTTTTAAATGTCAAAAATTCCCATACCAGTTCTTTGGGTGTTTGGTTTGGTAGAATTACCCACTGAATTGTTTCTTCTGTCATGATTCCTTCGTGAAGACCCTGAACGAGTTCTAAGCTTTATTGATCTGTCGTAGGCTTGTGAAAGACCTGGAAGGATAAAGATTTTGATTACTAGGAAGCATGGAAAAACAGAAACAAGAGCTGAGAAGGTTGAGTGATAGAGACCTCCAGGGAACATCTTCCCCATCCTTTGCTGGAAACGTGTTCCCTCACTCCCTCCCCTAAATCTTTCTATGGTGCTTTTTGGTCTTATTTCGCGCCTTTCTCTCCCGCCCCCCCCACCCCCAAAGCTTTTCTAGAACACACAAGTGATATTTTAGATTCTTTGTGTTTCCTTTTTCTATGACTCACAAACTGTAGAGAAATACATTGTTCTCACCAGATTGTTTCAAGTTACAGGGTCATTCTAGGACTACTCACCTAGGGTACAGTGTAGCATCCAAATGTGTCCAGAGTTGAATCCCGGCTCCAGGGCCAGGCAGGTCGTGGAAAGGAGTGAAAGGCGATGGGGGCAACACCGAAGGGGGTGGTGGGGACGGGGGCAAACAGGGAGAGCGCGCAGCCTGAGAAAAGGGACCAAGCTCGGCTCCCCCGTTGCTGCTAAGAAGGAAGGTCCAACCAGTGGTGACTGATGGTAATTGTCCCTTTATTTGGTACTCTCCCTCCCCAAGCAAAAAAAAAAAAAAAAGTCTGGATTTTAATAGGAAATAGCCTGATGTTCAATATTTGGTTCATCAGTTCAAAGAAATTTAAAGAAAGTCTTCAGGTCACGCTCTTCCTGCTCAGGCTCCGATCCTGACTCCTGGGGGAGTCTTCAGCTCACACCAGGCCTCCCCAGACCTAGGGGTATGGGTTCAGTCACATTAAGAGACTAACCTTTGCCAGATCAGTGTCTCTTCCCACTGGCACAGGGACAGGACCTCACTCCCATTCCTTCTGGTCCCAGGCTGTGCCGCCCTGTCTTCCTTTGTCCAGGATGCCTACCCTCCCCAGAACCCCTGCCCTGAGATAGTTGAAGTCCCTAAGCTCACGGGCGTTCGCTTGGTTGGCCACCCATCCCCCATCCCCAAGCTGCGGGTGCTCACCTCTCTCTCTTTATGGGGAAAGGGCTCCCTTCCTCTTCTGTTTTCTTCCTTCAGTAGAACAACCCCATAGCTAAGTTGTCTGAGATGTTACTCTCCCTCCCTCCCACTCTTTCTTTCTCTCTCTTCTCTCTCCCCCTCTGTCCCCCTCTCTCCACCCAATTTCCATGGAGGCTCGACCAGGACACCCATTATAGTGAATTTGTTCTAATCATCATAATTGCATGTGTGTAAAACATATGAGCTCTTAGGATAATTTAGAACTAGCCATAACTTTTCATTATCTGTGTCTTATAAGAGCATAATTTTTGCAGTGGCACAGTTATATTGACTTCTATGTTACCACTCTTCTGGGGCTATCTTTGGGCTGGTACTTGGTTGGGATGCAAACCCAAATTATATACCTCTATGGTAAGATGAGCTCTTTCATAAGCTACATCCTAACCTGGTTTCCAGAATGCAATTTTGCAGATAGTAGAGATGATGTCAGTGAATAAGTAGAAAGCATGAGCTTGATACTGCACATTGGTCTACTGTCAGATGATGCTGTTAAAAATTGTTGTGGGGAATCTTTCTGTTGATAATAGTTGAGTTAAGGTGTCCACACAGTTCTACCACATAAGGGATAATAGGTAATTTAAGGTAATTTCCTTATACAAAAGCCACATGCTCCTGGTTTTTGCATCAACTCATGGTTATGTGACTATAATAGTGGGACCATATTTAAGACCCTCAAGTCATATAAGAGCCTCAAGAGAGACTTTCAAGGGATTTAAGAAGGGGGTCATTGTATCCACATATCCCCCCAAACCATGGAATCTTAGATTTATAGGTTCTAAAAAGCATTCTTAAATGTCATCAACTCCTGAGTTCTCATTTTACTAATCCAGAAGGAACTTGGAACCTAAAGAGGTTAGTGACTTGCCCAAGATGACACACATGTCAATAGAGCTAAGAGTCTACACATCTCAACTACATCTTTGCCCTTTCCACACGTCACTTCATGAGAAGTAAATCATGGTTGGGATTGAACAAAGTAAGTTCTGTTGGGGGAATGGCTTTTATTATTACATCGCTAGGATGATAACCAGCGATCATTGTAAAAATCTAACTCCCCAATACCCTCAGAGCAGCTTCATCCGTTGGGGTCTGCCACTTTGTTATGTCCTAATTTACACAGACTTCTAAACAGATGTCACGTCTGGAGTCATACCAGCACTGGGAAGTTGTCCCTGGCTTTGGATCTCCTAGGAAAGGTGACCACAAGGTCCTGAGAAGTACTCAAGGCTCAAATGCACACGGTCAATCCATAAGTCCCCTGGAAGTAGTAAGACAAACCGAGTGGGGTGACCCCCTCCCCCAGTCTGTCCTTTTGTGACCCTTCTCATTTTAGGACTCCTCTGACGTTCACTTTAATCTGATGATACTTTGATGAAAATGCTGGGCAGGGAAATTTACATCATGATGCACTGTGACCATACCTCATAAGGGGCCCTGTCCCAGTGATTGGGCAAGAAGATGGTTACTGCCTAAGCAGCTCTGCCCAGTGTCTGGAGGGGGCAGAAGAAAAGTGAAGAAGAGAGAGGCTGATACATTAGGATTGGAGGATGGGGTCACCACAGAGTAGAGAAGGAAACTAGAAGATACCTTAATAAGGAGGCATTGTTACACTTAAAATAGTTATATAATGCAACAGTATATTTGCAAACAAGATTGTCCTGGGAAAATTCTAGGTGAAATGCGAAATATACCAGCAATCTGCACTCATGGGACATAAAACCACCTAGACAGTCTCTTCTCCCTGCCTGGCTTCCCCAAGTTAGCTTCTTCTCAGCCTTCAGATGTCAGCTCACACATCCCTCCCACCAGGAAACTTTTCCTGAGCACCCCCAAACCAGGCCTGTTTATTATGTTTCCATAGCATATGGAAACATATGCATATGTTTCCATAGCACCCCATGCCTTCCTCACATCGTAGACGTCTCACGTAGAATTCAGCACTTCTCCGTGTGATGGTCTAGTGTCTGTCTCCCTGGCCACACTGTGCCTTTTGGGGAAAGGGTATTGCTGCATCTAAAAGAATGACTTAAGAGGAGCAGGGAGACCATTTACTTTCCAGAGGAATGGTGTCTTTTCAACATTTCTGACAGTAGTAAGTTGGTATAAAGGTGGAAATTCTGAAAAGACTTTGGTGGAAGCCACAGGAAAGCAAGATCTTGAGACATATCGACAAGGTGGTCACAGGATGGCGCCATTTTTAAGCACATTCCCCACAGCACAAGGGGCAAACTCCCCACTTTCCACACCACTGAGCCCTACCCCCCAGGAATTGTTTAGGGTAGTTACTCAATAAATATCGGAATGAAGAGGCAAATATGTATGTATGGGCGACCTGATAGCATCTCAAATAATTAAGGAACTTCAAAATGGAGGTGAGGTGTGATTTGTCTTATGTTTTCCTGAAGTGGTCCTTGAAGAACTTCCACTAAATGTGAGAAAATACTCTAAAGATTTGGACTTCCCAAAGTGTGATGGACTATCCGAGCAGGGGTCAAATGGCAGGACCCAAGCAGAGACTCAGCACATCTGGTGAGCTACTGTGAAGTGGTAATTTGAGTGTCAAGCAAGGAATTAGATTAGAAAAACTCAAAGTAGGGTGCCTGGGTGGCTCAGGCAGTAAGTGGCTGCCTTCAGCTCAGGTCATGATCCCAGGGTCCTGGGATCAAGTCCCACATCTGGCTCCCTGCTCGGCGGAGAACCAGCTTCTCCCTCTCCTGCTGCCTGCTGCTCTGCCTACTTGTGCTCTCTATCTCTCTGTCAAATAAATAAATAAAATCTAAGAAAGAAAGAAAAACTCAAAATATCTTTCTAGTCCTAATATCCTGCTGTCCTCAGATTAAAATCCATATATTCCTTCACTTAAAAATAAATTTCATAAAGGCAGGAATTAGTAACTGTTCATTGGTATCTCTTCCGTGCTTAAGAGTGCCTGGAACATAGTAGTTACTCAATAAATACAGTTGAGGGAATAAATTATATCAGTAGACATCAAATCCAAAAATATATTTCTGGCATAGAAGAGGTTCTAATTGAATGTCTATTTCATTGACAAGAGTCAAGCAGGCCATAAACCAAAAAAAAAAAAAAAAAAAAAAAAAAAGGCTAAAATTTGGCAGTATGCCTCCCAGTAAAAAGCTGTGGTCAACATTCTGACTAAGCATGTGAAGTCAAACGCTATCAGCTTTTCAGACCAGAGATTCTGGAGTGAATATAAAATTGTCTCAGCCGGGGACCTGACAAGAAACGGAACTAGTCCAGTGGCTCAAAGGGGGAATTTAATGAAGGGGTTACTTCAATAAAGGAGGTGTGGGTAGGGGAGACAGCAAGGAGTGTGAGGCATCTAGGGACGGAAGCAATGGCAAGCAGCCTTAACCCTTGCTCTTGGGGACAAGCCACAGGGACCCCCAGGGGACAAGGACACCCAATGAGAACTGGAACCATGGAGATGGGGCTGCCTCTGATGTAGCCACTGCTGAACACCAGGCCTCTTGTCAGCCTGGGAGCGGGAAGAAATGCCCCTTTTTCCATCTCCTCCTACCTCATTGCATGGGGGCTTCCCAATAGCCAAACCCAGCAGAAAGCCAGGCATGCAGACGTGGGCAGAACAGAGCAGAAAAAGATGGAGGGGTGGGGGATGGGTGTCAGCTCAAGGGGAATATCTATCCCGTAAGTTAAATTCATTCTTCTTTTTTTTTGAATTTTATTAATGTATTTGAGAGAGAGAGTACACGAGTTGGGGGAAGGGACAAAGGGAGAGGGAGAAGCAGACTCCCCACTGAGCAGGGAGCCTGACCCAGGGCTCGATCCCAGGACCCCGGGATCATGACCTGAGCCAAAGGCAGACGCTCAACCAACTGAGCCACCCAGGCGTCCCTGGTTCTACTTTGATGACACATACAGTACATATCCATTAAAGAAAATGTAGAGACTAGATCCCAGGGGGTCATGAGGGGTGTCCTCCCTCATCCCACCTCTCAACTGCTAGGATATTTTGGCTTTTTCTCCTTCTTTTTCTTTCGTGTACTTGTATAGGATTCGAAAATTTCTATTGGAATAAACCAAAGAAAATTGGGTTACACTTGTTTCTTGGCCTAATTAAGATTAAACCTCTAGCCTAACAGAGAGCTCTGTTTCCCTTCCTTTGTTCTCTTAACATAAACAAGTTACTTCATGTATCTCTGTGGGAACTGGGAAGTAGACAAGTGTTTAGACTCACAGAAACTTCCAGCAAATTTGGCTCTCAGCTTGGTTACCTTGTAATTAAATATAAGATGAAAGATGAGTCCAATGGAGCTCACTCTCCAAGACTGGAAAGGGAATGGAAGTGAAGGCAGCCTCATGTAGCTCGATTTTACTGTCAACATACAGTTACTATCCACTTTTAATATCACTTGAAGGGCAGCTTCAATAGGAGGAAAGACAGTTTAGAAAAATAGAGCAGATACGTACTTATATACATACATATATATGTGAAATATATATAATATACATATGAAATATATATATTTCTTGTTACATCTGATTCATAACAATTGTCATACTAGTCCCTCTCTGATGCTTGTCTAGTCCCACTAGGCAGAAACGTCCAGAAGGCAAAGCCAATGTCCACTCATTCACTGAGCCCAGCACAGAACCTGGCATTGACTAGGTCCCCAGTTAGTGAGGGTGAATGTTTGGTGCTGTTAAAGCAGGGAAAACACGTGAAGGGAGAGGGGTCAGCAGGTAGTTGCTGTGTGTGAGCCCAAACCCTAAAAGCAAAGATCAGTACACACGGTAACAGATGGGTGTCTACGACTATTGTAATAATATATACATCTCGCCCGGCAGCCCTCTTTGCCTTCTGACTGCCCCGTGCAGCTTGGCCATGTCTCCCCCACAAGCCCAGTACTCACCTCTGCTGCTCTTGATAAATAATCGGCTCTCTGAACCACCATCCCATCACTGAGTCTGCAGGCTAGGGGTGCCGCTGGCGATGTCTGCCTGGCCGCTTGCTCCCCTCTCCATCGCCTTGGAGCTGTGGGGGAAAGCCGGCCAAGTGGGTTTGGCTCTGCCCTCTGCCAACAGGTGAAATGGTTTTGCAAGCTCACGTAAAGGTTATGTTACTCTGAAACAAGAATCAAGTCTTGTTCTAATTATTATTTTGGAAAATAGTGCTGCAGGATATCAATAAATAAATTGATAAATTTTCCAAGCCCTTTTGACAACTTCAAGTGCATTTTTTAATTTATTTTTTTAATCTTTTTTTTTTAAGATTTTATTTATTATTTATTTGACGGAGAGAAAGAGATCACAAGTAGGCAGAGAGGCAGGCAGAGAGAGAGGAGGAAGCAGGCTCCCCACTGAGCAGGGAGCCCGAAGCGGGCCTTGATCCCGGGACCCTGAGATCATGACCTGAGCCAAAGGCAGAGGCTTTAACCCACTGAGCCACCCAGGCGCCCCAAGTGCATTTTTTTTTTAAAGCGTGTTTTCAGAAGGATAGAGCGTGTTGAATGCCTTTCGTTTTGAATGGATTAGATGTGTGTTATCTCCTGGAGAAAAATGTGTCTGGAAACATACTGCATTCTTCCAGGGATAATTAGTTCATTGTGCTTAGCACAGCAAGTCCTCCCATGCTATCCTTAAAGATGGAACGGATCTGGGACCGAAAGCAAGAGACAATTTGTAACATATTGATTGCTCGATATCTAAAAATTGTTCAGGTCAGAAATAACTAAGACTTGATTTCATCGTCTCTGGACAATAAAGACCACAATATCCTTATAAAAGAACAGAGTGAAAAACAGAGCTAATGACTGTCATAGAGTCGGAGGAATGAGCCCGTGCAGGAACTCCTGACACAGCAGAATTTTAAAGTCCCGGAGTACGTGCCCTTCAGGCCATCTCGGCTGGCTTTCCCGGCCCACTGACACATGATGGAGAAGTTAAAGTTAAATGCTTTAACTTGATCGCAAGGTAAGGGTTGACTTTCAGAAAGTGTTGTGAATAATGGGCTTTGTGTGTTTGTTTCCTAAAATTCTTAGGACCATGACTTGATAGTGACATTTTAGTGCAGCAGCGGGTGAGGAAATATGTTCTCAGTTGGATGATTTGAGTCCTGGAAACCATTTATTATTTATAGTTTGGTTTCTATGATTAGATTCAATACCTCAGGGCTAACAAAAAAATAATAATACTTTCATTTACTTTCTCCTATACGCAAGTGCTTTTGTCTGCTTAGATCTGAATCTTGTCGAGAGCACTTTTTAAATTTGCAAAGACAAACTCACCATTAAAGTTATTTCACTTTGCGAAGAGTCTTTGAGAAAGAAAAAAAAACCAGATTAATGTTTTGTTTGTTTGTTTTTTAAGATTTTATTTTTTTATTTGACAGAGAGAGACACAGCGAGAGAGGGAACACAAGCAGGGGGAGTGGGAGAGGGTGAAGCAGGCTTCCCGCTGGGCAGGGAGCCAGATGCGGGGCTCGATCCCAGGACCCTGGGATCATGACATATGAGCCGAAGGCAGATGTTTAACAACTGAGTCACCCAGGCACCCCAGCTTTTTGTTTATTTAACAAAGTATATTGTTTGGTCTGTGTAACAACAGCAAGGATTTATGGTTAGTGACATTTTCTGGGTTTAGAGTAGGCTGTCTGGAAGAGTGTATATAGATTATTAATAAACATCTGTGATGCAGAAGTGTGCTAGTACGTTAAAGTTCAGTGTCTCCTCTAAGGGACATCAATGGGGCTGTGTCGTACCTGTGTGTACCTTGGCAGGCGACTGGCTTTGACGTTTGTCCTATTTATTGTCGCATGCACTTAGAAAAAGGTAATCTTGTGGCATGTTCTTTCAGAGAAAAGAATTCTAATAGACTACAAAGATTAAGAATGCTTTGTCGATGGCCTGTGCTTTAGAAAACGGTTGGTTTTGCCATCTGTTTGGGGAAATGTGTTACAATAGCAATATCTCAGCTCACAAGATAACCAGGCCCCGCTCCAGCATTTCAGTTGTTGGGTTCCGTGTATAAAATATTAGCTGTGTTTTGAAACACAGCCCCTTGGGACTTTTAGCACCTTTGCATCTGAAAATGCGAGATTATTTTCTAAATCTGCCTCAGCCGGTATTGATTATATAAAGCAAAATCTTTCCCTGAATTCCAAAAAAACAGTGTGCGCGCCTTTGTCTTTCTTCCTTTCTCCAGGACGTTCTTTCACCCTTTGTCGCCCAGCGTCTTGGAGCTGTTGCGATTAGGTCAGACCTTGTTAAGCCCCTAGAACTGCGAGCTCCCTCTGCTTCCCCCCTTAGCCACCCCGCAGTCCTCCCCAACAATCCCATTCTGGCTTCTTCCTAAAAGGCCCATATAGTTCCTTGGAAGCACAGGGTAGCCTGGGCTAACTCTCACTATTGTGGCAATGACTGCCTAACCCTTCCCAGGCGAGATGAGAGTGTTAACTGACAACTTTTACCTTAAACCAAAAGGAGTTGGTGTCTCAGAGTGGATGTGCAGGTCCTGTGGCAGATTTCTGGGAAAGGCTGTTTTTAAATAGCGGGGCTTTCTGGTCCTTTTCCAATTAGGCCACAAGGCCGGACTGAACCAGGCGGGCTGGCGGGCCAGCTGGTGCTGCTGGCTGTAGACAAGTGGCTGTAGACTTCTGTGGGTGCAGTTCTTTCACCCCTGGGCCCCCACCCCTGGCGGCGATACTGGGAATCGTTCCTGCACTTCCTGATCGTGTGACTGGGGCTGCTACTGAACCAACAAGAGCCACTTTCCAATAAGAGTATCTTTTTCGCGTAACAAGGCATCAATGTGCAGTTTATCTCACTAGCCATCTACAAGGGGATGTTGCTGAGCAAACAGTCTTTCCCTGCTGTTAATACTGGCAAATCAATTATACAGGAAGAAGCAGCAGGGATGCTAGCGTTGGTGCCTTCTGCGTGCCCTGGGAGGTGTTTTGCTTCGTGCACGGAAGTCCGGCGGGGCACCTATAAGAACCGGTACCAGCCGGTGTGAGCCACGCGTGGGATCAGAGATGGACTGGAAAGCGAAACCCTTGCAGAGGAAGGTGGAGGAGAGAGAGGCCTTAAGAAAACCCTGAGGCTGGGAAGGCTCCTCTGCTTGCAGGTGTGAAAGAACCCCGAATGTCACTCAAGGAATGTTCCCTTCCCTTCCCTTTCTCTTCCTCTCTGCTGTTAGGTCTCTGTATTGTCCCTCCCTGGGCCTTATGCTCTGTTCCTGTGTTGGTTCATTTAGCAAACATGTGGTATTGGGATAAATAGAAAGGCAGAGAGAGAGAGAGAGAGTTCCCCTGCTCTGAAAAAGCTAGATTTTTTTTTTAAGTTAGATTTTAAAAGACTAGATTCTTAAAATCCCATGAACCACCCATGTTGGCTGGCATGGTAGACTGCTTCCAGTTACTTGTGAGTGATAGGAAAGGCTTTTCCTTACTGAAGCTGATGATTTTGCTAAAACAGGAAACACAGGTGAAGTGACAAATGACTGACCCATGGGACCAAATATGCCCTGTGCTGTCCCTGCAAAGCTGCCTTTCAAGTCAGGTCACTTGTCCAACGGAGATGTGTACAGACCGCCCAGTATCCACACTGGGTACCGCCTTGCCATTTTGTTCGTTTATGATATACACAGCATCTCTCAGAAATGGCTTCTAAAAAATGTTTCTTGGCCAGGTGCCTGGGTGGCTCAGTCGGTGAAGTGTCTGCCTTCGGCTCAGGTCATAATCTCAGGGTCCTGGGATCTGGGATGGAGCCCCACATCAGGCTCCGTGCTCAGCGGGAAGTCTTCTCCATCTCCCTCTGACCCTCCCCCATGCTCATTCTCTCTCTCTCTCTCTTGCAAAAATAAATTAAAAATCTAAAAAAAAATGTTTCTTGTGGAGCCTGGGTGGCTCAGTGGGTTAAAGCCTCTGCCTTCAGCTCAGGTCATGATCTCAGGGTCCTGGGATTGAGCCCAGCATCAGGCTGCCTGCTCAGCAGGGAGCCTGCTTCCTCCTCTCTCTGCCTGCCTCTCTGCCTACTTGTAATCTCTCTCTGTGTGTCAAATAATTAAAAAATCTTTTAAAAAAATGTTTCTTGGCCAAAAAAAAAAGTCCAAGTACAATAATACTTTAGTGGAAAATGGAAATTAAAAGTGGTAACTTGGGATCTGAACATGTGGACCCAAAACAAATGAATCAAGGGAACACCAGGAGCCTCTGTATATCCTACCTTGTCTAAGAACTTAGCACTTGGTTTCTTCCACATGAAGAGCAAATCTACAGGAGAGGAAGGTTCCCTGCTCTCCAGGCTGAAAATCCAGGAGAGAAGCAAGGCGATTAGACAGTAATTAAATATGAGACCATGTGAGACTCTAAGTGTAACACAGAGCCATTTAACAAATGGAAGGCACAGGGGGCTGGAGTTGCTGTGGAAGACTTGGTGAAGCTTGTAAGATTTGAGCTGACTCTCAGCTAAGCAGAAACAGAGATCTTGGGCATGAGTCTAGGGGAGGTCGTTCGGGGGGCAAGAGAGAATGCTGTGGAGGTCAGTATGGAGGATTAAGAGAGTCCCCACAGCCCAGGGAGGACCCTGCCCGTAAACTGCCTTTCCAGCATCTGTAATTTAGTGATTTCCATCAAACCGGTGAATTTTGTGGGAGAGAAACCATTCCAAAAGTTGTCTTCTGAACTGACTGATTAATTTCCATCAAAATGGCTTACTTAAGTAGTCTTGCATATGTTCAGTCTTACTGGAGAGGAAATAGGCATTAAAGCAAATCATCCTATTATGTTGTTAAGTTTAAAATCACTTAATAGGTATGATAGAAATAGCTATATTTAAGATGATCGGCTAATGTTATTTTCCATAACCACGAACGAATGCTTTAAATGAAACTTCTATTTAAAGGATTTGATCCTTTGAAAGAGTTTAGATTTCCGTGTCTATACGTGAGCATAATCCATAATTTGAGTTTTAACTCCATCATGCAGACTTTTTTCAGTTTTTCAGTAACATTTTGTACTTTCAAAGACCTTTCCTCTAAGGAACTCAATATCTTTTTCAAATATGAGCGTTTTGAGCCTTTCTATAAAAACACATATTGCATTTTAAGGACAGGTGGCCTTAAGGAAATCGAAATCCAAAATAATTTGGAGGTCTCTTGTACTAAAGTATTGGAGTTTGTACATTCTGTCTTTCCTACCGCGTATTTATGAATTATAAGGTCACAGAATTTGACTGTTTTTCTAAGAAATGCCTCTGAGTTTACATTTATGTGTTTTTCTTTAGATGGATTTTTAAACGCTGTCTTTAAAAAAAAAATCAAGCTTAAATATATTCATGTTTAACTTCGCCTACTTAAAACTGTACTAAATATCTCTTTAAAGGAAACAAAATGCCCAGACTTCCTCCGACTGTGTAATTCACCGTCACCAACCTCACTTCAAAACATAAGTTAGAGATGTGTCCACTTACTTTGAAACATACTTATAATTCAGGAAGTGAACTTGAAAATATCAGCGCTCCCGAGATCTCGATTCTTTTGTGGAATTTAATGAGAACGGTGGCCGGAGCCAGGAAGGTAAAGCCCAAGCAGCTTTAGGCGAGCGTGGGTTGTATTTGATGTTCACAAAAGAATGCCAGGCCCAGGGTGGTGCTCAGCGAAGTGTGCATTTTCAAGTTACCCACAGTGGTGTCTATTGTCCTGTTTCTCAATTGAATGATGTCATGTTTCATTTAAGGCTCTTGGTGATGCTGAAGTCTGTGGTCTGCACACCAGGGGGGAAAAGGCAGTGAGAAAGTTGCAAATCAGGTTTTTGTAAAGCCTTTGTGTGTTGGGTTTTGAGAGATAAAAGCTGACTCATGCAATATTTCTACGGAAGGAGCTGCACGGACTAGTAAAGGCTTCTTGTTTTACCTGACCGAGCTGCCGGTGAGGTCACTGCATCAGCTGAAGGCAGGCGATGCGGCTTAGCGGGGGGAGAGTGCAGGTAGGTCCCCACGTGAATGTGCGCAAAGGACCCATCCTCCTGCGCGGACAAACTGGTGCCTTCCCTTCTGGAGCAGCAGGGAGGCCCCACCTTGGGGAGAACCCGTCCCAGGAGGTTTTCTCAGTGTGTGTGGGGGGGAACCTCAGCTTCCTGGGATATGTTACAACCATTCTGCTTTACATGCGGATCTATGGAAACAAGTTATCCAACAAGAGAATTAGTCCAGAAGGTGATTTTTTTTTTTTCCTTCATCTGAACTGGTGTCTGAAATGGTTTTTGCCTGTTTGGGTTTGGTTTTCTGATCTTTCCTTAAAGTTAGGTTGAACCATCTAGAGAGCTGATGTTGTGATTCGGGGGGGGGGGGAGGAGGGGGGAATCCCTGTGCGTTGAATGCTCAGTATTTTAATGTGCTTGCTTTCTGAGGTTCACTGTAGCCTGAGCAGGGGGGCGAGGTGAGGGGGGGTTTGCTGGAATAAACGTTTGCAAATTTTGGGCTTAGCAACTGTAGTGGTGAAATTTAGTTTAAGTCTAGTAAGAACCAAAGTTGACGAAGTAAATGTAATTTCCATTTTTTAGTATTTATTGGTAAGAAATATTTTTGTTAGGAGGAATAATCAGAGTAAAGGAGGCATGCATTGTATTCAGCACTGTTGCATGTTGGAATCTGATTTATTTTTATTGTTTTAGTGCAGTGATAGTTATATATTTCCAAGAAGATATATGGCATTTGTTTCTGCTAATCATATTGAACATAAAAATCAATTCTTTTAATAAAAATTATTTAAATATCTGATACAAACTAAGGTTGCAGTTTTAATTTCTTTAAATAACTTTTTTCAGAGTATAAAAGCAATACACATGTGGAGGAAAGTGATATTTACAGATAAACATCAAAGGGAAAAAAATCACCTATGCTCCTACTTGGTAAAACCAGTTCTAATATTTTATTATACCTTTCAACCTTTTTTCTCATTGGCATTTTGAATTCAAAATTGGGATCACATTGTACATATAAGTCATCCATTTTACCAAACTGCATATTTTCACCATTTTATACACCCTTCAGAATTGAAAGGACATGACATTTAATAGTTTTATATTGTTCCTTCTAGATGCATGTATTTACTCGGATCTCTATTGTTGACACTTTGAATTCTCTTCCTCTTTTTCTCTAAGAAAATGTTTTAGTGTACTTTGTGGATGGATTTATTTATTCAGAGTGCTATTGTTAGTCACTTGAATTTCTCCTCTTCTTCTTCCTCCTCCTGCCCACTCCCCACCCCCCAGAAAATGTTATTTAGCCTAATGCCTCCCTTTCAACTGTGCAGAAATGTTTTGGGAACTGACTGTGTTTGATACAGATAAAGCCTTAATATATAGCTATCCTTGTTTAGTTACTGCCCTGAAACCAGTGTTTCCACACGAATAGGAAGGTCCTATTCAAAGTGAAGCTGAAGCATAGATTTTTAATCTACATTAAAAATAGAGATTTTTTTAATAGCCTTTGGCAGAGTCAGGGAATTACATGTTAGCATCCAAGACCTGGCATTAGTAGGATGAGAAGAAAATCGCTATTTTGCATTGACTACATAAGCTGTGATTCCAACTAGGAATGGACTTACTGTTTATTTTGGGGGTGGATTCATACCCCGAAGGTTGGCTGGGACCTGGGAAATCATGTAGTCTGGCCACCTAACTCACACGTGAGGAAACCTGAAACCCAAAGACTGTAGTACAAACCTTGATGATAAAGAGCCAGGGCACGAATACAAACCCTCCAAAAAAGAGAGAGTGTTATGGCATAACCTAATTTCTGGCCAGTCCTCGGAGCTCTTTCTATACACATGGCTGGGTACATATTCATTCCTTCACACACACACACACACACACACACACACACACATACACGTTGGTACCATGTGCTTTATGCAAGGAGCTTATGTTTAAGTGCATTTCCTGATCTCTAAGCGCCTTTTCTGCCCTACTGTTTTAGGCGTCTGTATCCGAGCACAAAGACTAGTGGACTGGAAATCAGAAACCATAGTCTCTGATTCACAGTCCAACTTTGAGCCCTCTCTGTTTCTTTTTCTCCCCTATAAAATTTTAAGAATTTTAAGAAGTAATGACACATGTGAATGAACTTTGAGGCTTTAGTTTGTTTTGATTTGGGTTTGGGTTTTTTTCTTCTTTTTTTAGGAACATTTTGCTGCTGAGTTAAAGCGGCGGCATATTGTGGCCAAGCTAATCTGTTATAATAGAGAGAGTTCAGGTTATCTCTTGCTGCATAACAAATCATTCCCGAGCCTAGTGGTTTGGAACAACAACAATCATTTATAATCTCTCCAGGTTTTGTGAGTCAGGAGTTCAGAAGAGGCTCTGCTCTGTGGTTCTGAATCCAGGACTCGTGAAATGCAGTCAGACATGACAGTGCTGAGGTCACCTGGGAGGCTTCTCACCCACACATCTGGGACCTCGGCTGGAAACACTCAAACAGAAGGCCCCCGGAACAGCCAGGGCTGCTCTCTCTACATGTCAGTGTGGTCTCATCACATGGCTTCTCCAGCCTGTCAGCTTCAGAATAACCAGACTTTTCTATGTGGTGGCTCAGGGCATGTCCGTACCTAGCTTTAATGCAAGCTTCCTTCTGTCTTTGTGCTCTTGCATATTGTGCCATGTTCACGGTTCAGGCAGGGTCCCTGCCCCAGCTGGGGTCCCATGGGAAGGGAAGGAATGTGGAGGAATGATGGTGAACACCTGAGAAACAGACCCCCAGAGGGGGCACTTACCACTTCCACTGGCGAGGAGAACTTGACCGCCATGCTGTTGGGTATGGTAGGAAGGCTGGGAAGGGTACCTGGCTGAAACTGTACTCGCTGAAGCCCACCATAAAGGGGAAAACAGCTGCATTTGTATCAAAAGCCTTAAGGGAATTCCCTTTTAACCAAACTGGCATGCCTGTGCCCTTGAATGGAGAAATTCTAGAGTCACCACTTAGCTGAGGCCCTTTATCTATTAGCCGCTTTAACTCTCCACTCCAGCAGCCACTCTATCCCTTAATTTCCATCCAGTGGCCTGGAAATCCCTTAGTAAATTCCCTGAATATTTAGTATCAGACCTTAGACCTTGAAAGAATATCCGTTTTTGTTTTCTCATTCAACCTCTTGCCATTTATTTGAACAAGAGCATTTTCACAAAACATCTTTCCCCGTTCTTGACCTTCTTGTGCTAATACTGACTTAACTGACTCTTCTATGGGAACACGGTTTTTTTAAACTATTTACTTTGGAAAATTTTTGAATTTACAGAAAAGTTTCCGAGATCGTCCAGAGTTCCTTTACATCTTGCGTCCAGCTTCCCCTAATGTTAGCATCTGGCATCACCATAGTTCTTTGGTCAAAACTAAGAAATTAATGTAGTAGTATGATTTTTTGATTTTTTTTTTTTACTTCTTTATTACCAAAGAACTACAGATGAGTACAAAAATCATGTTACCGGGAGTAAATACTCTGAGCATTAAGGAACAGGTGGAATTGCAGTCCTGGCCTTGTCATTAATGCAAGAAACATGTAGGTATTTTAGAAAACCAAGGGGTAGAAATTCATGTTGCTTTCCGGGGGCTTTTATCCACTGACCTGTCCACTATCTCCAAAGTGTAGAGCAGAGGAAGACTCTCCTAAATACTAGGTATTATCTTTGACATATAGAAATGGGTATTTCTTATAACTTCAACTCTAAAAAGGTTTTTTTTTCATTTGCTTTATTTGTCTACAACTTTGAGGCTCTACCTAAGACTGGCTCTGGATTAACTGATTTTGCTGGATGAGAGGAGAACTTCTTGCTTTTACTTTAGTATCTCTGTCAGTTTCCCCTTTTTGAAAAATTCACAGGCAATGTAATAAGGAACTACATGATTTTAGTTATTCATTGGTCTTGAGTGCAACGTGTTCTCTTGATTTCCATGACTGCCCTGCCAGGGAACTCAGACTAGGTATTTGAAGTCTGGAATAGCAATGAGCAGACCTTGGAAATCCTGATCACCCATCAGCCCCCACCGTGCATCGTGTTCTGCCTGCCTCGTAAAGCTCCCCCTGGGGGTTGCGACAGGAGTCGTCGGCTGTGGACCCCTCTGTCTCCCCTTCAACGTGTGAACATGGTCACAGGAAGTCTGGGCGTCACTTGCCATGGAGAGTTCTGCCTCAGCTCTCAGTCAGCCTGAGACAAGTTACAGAGCCAAGAAGTCCTGCTTTTGATTCTGGCAGTGACATTCCAAAGGAGAGCAATTAAAAGGAGGGAAGTTTGAGGAGCAAACAAAGAAAAGCCCAAGAATTAAAGCTCTCTCACCTAGAAACAATTAGAGAGACCTGTCATGAAGTGAAATGTGGGGAAGCAGACCTATGTGGAGCTCTATAGGCGTTGTTTTCTTCTTCTTGGGGATGACACAAGAAAGAATATTTTCTGTGAATGGCTTTGAGGCTGACAGTGCTTCTGGCTCTAAGAAGCATGAAGACTCCAAGACCTGCGACTTAGGTTTCTGGCACCACCACATCCGGGTTTACCAAGGATCAGATGGATCAAGGAAGACCTTCCAGGCAGGCAGAACCAGCTTATTTTAGGATATTCTTGGTCAAAAGACCCGCTGACATGGGCCATCAGCGATGGTGGGCAAGTTCTCAGAAGATGCTGTGTAATCACCCCGTGTTTGGGTTTGGGTAAGAAGGAAGAGAGGTTATAAGAAGAAAAACAAAGCATCTTGTTAGCCAAATGTTAATAAACCTGTCAGCATCCTTCACTCAGGGTAGAGAAAGGGGCTTTTTTGCTCTTCGGGTTTCTATCTGGGTGTTTCCATTTACCAGGGGAATGACTACCCCAATATCTAGTACACAGAGATTGTGCTGCACCTCTGTTTTTATTAACTCATAACAATATAGTGTATTAATGAATGGAGGAGAAGAAAAGACAGCCTTGGAATTGTATGCACCGCTCCATTCGCTGTTATTTGCATAAAGATTGATAAGGAAGTAAATTTAAACCTTACAGAACTATCTGGAGGGCTTCATTGTGCAACTAAAATGCAGTGCAGGCCACATATATAATTTGTAACTTTCCAGTAGCAACATTAAAAGAGCATAATGAAACCAGTGAAAATAATTTTAAGAAGATGTTTTATCCAACCCATTATCCTCAAATATTATTGCACCGTGTAATTATTGTAAAAATCATTAAGGAGGTGTTTTGTACTTTTTTTGTTTCGTACTAAGTCTTTGAAATCTGGTGTATATTTTATGCTTACGACACGTCTCAGTTTGGACTGGCTGCATTTCAAGTGCTCAGTGGTCACATGTGGGCTCCTGGCTCCTGTATTGACCAGTGGAGCTCTGGAGAGAAAGATCAGTAATTGGTGCGCTATATTAGGAAGAATAAGCCAGACAGGGTGGAAATTTTAAATTATTTCGAGGGAGGTGAGAGCAAGACTAGGCAGTTTTTATGAGGTCCATTTCCTCGTGTGAGAAAACTATAATTATCTTCTAAGCAATGAATCAACATAAAAATGTGATCCATTAGCAAATGTGGTCTCATATTAGATACCATTATGTGACCTAGCATTAAATGTTTCACTTCTGTCCTTGGTAATTTTGGAAGGTGCTTAATTTGGGGCAGTAAGCTTGGTTAAAAATTACGGTACCAAATATCTCAAATATTCTAATTTAAAAGAGCCTGGTTGGCAGTCTGAAGAAGAAGCCGGCCCAGGGGTCTAGAACACATGGCCCGGTATTAGAATATATGAAGCCTTACGTGGAACAGGGCCCAAAATCATGCTTCCATTTAAGATTTATCCATGTAGGGACCCCCTGTTGATCTGAGTTTCATATCCTACTTTTTCCTACCTTTGAAAGTGTAAAAGTCACTATGACCCCTAGCAGCCCAGCATGGACTCCTCTGAAACACCTGGCCACTTTCGTGCCCCTTTAATCCTTCAAGCCCAGGATTGGCTGGCTAACTTAGCATAAAAGTAAAGAAACAAGTCTCTATTGTGTTCGATTTCACCAATCCTGACAATGGATATATGCCAAGAGTTATGTAACTGTTAAATACAGTTTTCCATACTGGGGAGAAGGTGTGTCCAGATCGATGGGGAGGAGGTTGACCTGGACCTTTCCAGATGCCCTGGCTTTCATGAACAGTATATCCAGTTGGTTTTCATTACCTAATCATTGCCTCATCGGACCTTGGAGAGCTTAAGAATAATCATATACTTCCCAAAGTAGTGCCCATTTCTGGGGTCAACCTCACGGTTATGGTTATGATGGATACCATCATGAGAAGAAGAACACCTCGCTGGGTCTGCTTCTACTTTCAACTGCCTAGGACTTTCTTAACACCAGTCCCAAATGTGGGCAAGTGTCTTCTGCTGTAAGCACACCTACAGCCTGGCTGGTCCTTGGATTTTTGCCATACTCAAGTTGGATCAGGCTTTTTAGGGCAAGTGCATTTTAACTACTATAACCAATCCATATTTAATAGGCCATAAAGTTGTTATAGAGCAAGTAGAAAGAATATTGCAAAAGCTTTAAAAATTTGTGGCAAGTTTATACCATGTGGTAGTGGTTATGCCAATGAATTACTCATTTCCTATGCATTTCTTACCATTCCTGTTTGTTGACCCAATTTAGTTCTTTTATTTTATATTTATAATTGTCACATTTACATTATAAGCTGGCACCAATATTTGCCATGAATATAAACTGTCTAGAGTAAGTCAGGACACGGAACAATACAGACCCGATGTACAGATTCTTTATATTCTAGAAATATTGCTACCAGCTGTTCGATAATCTCTATTATAGAGCAAAACCGAATTCATCTTCCTTTTGAAAAATGATCATTCATCTATATTCTTTGTGTGTTTTGTTATAAACTTCCAAACATAAGTTGCACTCTTGTATTTTTCTAAGAAAACCCATAAACATGGATCCTGCTGGTAAAGTAACCTGCCAAAACGAAGCCAATGTCTTCATCCATCACACTCTTCATTGCAAGGCATATTGTTCCCTAAGCTTGGGATCCCATCAGGGGAAAACAATGTCAGTCCCTGCCTTGCAAATGAAGAAGGCTGGAACTTTGTGTGTTTCACCAAAATAGCTTCTGTGAGTTTCAATTTCACCTAGGGCCTCAAGATTTAAATGCTACATGTATTAAATGCCCTTTTGACTTTGCTGTTACTCAGTTCGTGTGCCCGCTTCTAAACTCTAATGGTCCTATCTCTTTAAAAAATACATAATTTTCTCATAATTGAGTTTCTATATTATTTAATTGTATATTTACACTGCCGCGTTCTCTAACTTCATGTGGGGAATGTCGTCATTAATCAGGTGTCCTCTGTAATGGTATAACTTCATCTGCACCACAAACGGGATGCCAGCTTTCAAGTAGAGACTGAGAGAAATGTTGTGTTGAGAAAGAAAGTTTGAGAGAAGGTATGGGTCTTAACACAACACTTTTTCTTTCACGTATCCAAGTAAAACAGGAAATTGCCAGCGTCCAGTAAGTAGGGCGGGATCCAGGAGGGTAGCTTAAAATTTTGTGGCATGAGAGTGGAATTCTTAAAATGTAGATCAGTGTTCGTAAGATTCCATGCAAATCACGTAGGGTGTGTTTTAAGCACAGCAAAATCACGTGCGGCGCTTGCTAAAGCGACGGAGTCCTCATGCCTTGGCGGCTGAGCCTTTGATTGGATGAATCTGGACGGACCTGCGGCCAGGAGTCATTGCAGCTGATTCCGCTTTGAGGCAGCAGCTGCGGGGCTTCTAGATCGCTCTGTGTCCAAATGGCCTTGGCGTCTTGTGAAACGGCGGACTGAAGTTCGGGAGGTCTGGGGCGGGGCCCGAGACTCTGCATTTCTCTCATGTTCCCAGGGGATGCTTTAGAAACCCCGACTTTGCGACTCGACCGACCGTGGGTGTCTTTGCCTTTCCATCACCAACTCACTACCCTTTTACTTTGGACCGTGCATGCATTCGGGCTAGGTTTTAACCTCCTTTAAACCTGGTCTGATGTAATTTCAAACTACTCACGTTGCTCTTGTCCTTTTCTTTTCTTTTTTTCTTCTAATTTTTTTTTTTTATGGCTATAGATGTGCACCTGTTGTGTCCTGAAGTGCCATCAGCTGTAACAGAAACTCCCGATCGCAAGACCTCCGCCAGGCATCCCGGCTCCCAGGAACCGAAGGCCATGGAGCTCTCCGACAGCGACCGGCCGGTCAGCTTCGGCTCCACCTCGTCCTCCGCCTCTTCCCGGGACAGCCACGGATCCTTCGGCAGCAGAATGACCTTAGTCTCAAACAGCCACTTGGGCTTGTTTCACCAAGATAAGGAAGCCGGGGCCATAAAACTGGAGCTGATTCCAGCCCGGCCGTTTTCCAGCAGCGAGCTGCCGCGGGACCTCCCCGCCGGGCCCCGGAGCGCAGACCAGGGCGCCGCAACTCCGCCCCGGGCCCCGCGGAGAATGGAAGCCCACGCGGCGAGCAGGACCGGTGCCCCGTCGGCCACCAGCCCCAAGCTCCTCTATGTGGACAGAGTCGTTCAGGAGATTCTGGAGACCGAAAGGACTTACGTGCAGGATTTAAAAAGCATCGTGGAGGTAAGGCAGACTTTTTTGTTGGGTGCTTGTAAAGCTTGTGGTTGCAGGGTAAATGGGCTTGCGAAATAAAGAGCAAAGCCAGGTATCGGGGATGCTTTGTCTCCTAAGACGCAGTAGGGTGAAGGTTGAAACAGATCATCACTTAAGAGGAACCGGAAGGCATATTCGTTGTGTTAAAAATCCTCTTCGTATTTGCAGCAATGCACTGATTATAAGTTCGAAGCAAGAATGAGCCCAAAGGTCCACCGGTAGCTTGTATTAGTAACTCCCCCTCCCGAGAGCTCCAAGGGGAGCTGGAGCAGGACTTGAAGCGACCTGATTTGCTGATGTCGGGTGTATCCGTCTGGACTGAGTCCATCCGGCTATCTTCACCTTAATCACAATTGTCTACTGGTGTCTGGGAGCTTCCCAGACAGGTACTGATACCTGTGTCCACCTCCAAAGACTGTGATTTCATAGACCTGGGGTCTGGCCCCGGCAGAGGGATGGTGGAAGACCCCCAGGTGATTCAGATGAGCTGGGGAGCCACTGTTCCATGCTGTTCTCTCTTGGCTGGTGTTTGGGGGAAGGTGGGGAAGGGAAGAGAAAAACCACGGGCTTTGTCTTGCTGCGGGCATTTGCTTCCTGTTCACTTTGATAGTAAACAAGTTCGCGTAAATTATTTGACTCCATGTGAATTGGGCTCCGCTGATGAGCCCGATTAGGTATTCTGGAAATTGAGTTATGAATTGACTTTGTGTTATAGATAGGTTTTTAAGGATAAAGTAAAAATTACCAGAGCAGCTCAGATGTTAACTCATTCTCAATGATTGATGAAAAATATGAATATTTCAAAGGCAACTTTACATATTGTAAAACTGGACCCGCATTGCTGCCTGGGACTATACGGAGTTCTATGATTTGTTAGTGCCCACTTCCTGTTGTAGACTTTTAATCTCAAATGTTTCAGAGTAGAGTGGAATATTTGCTGATGAGCACATTCTGCACCAAATACATGCATTCTTAAAGCTTTAGAAAAAAAATTCTGAGGCGTAATTGTGTGTTGAGTTCCATAAATGACAGAACCAGACACTGTCTCCTAAAAATAGTTATGACATAACTTCCTGGTAAAAATAGAAAAATCAATTGATGCTCAACCAAAACAATATGTGGTACCAAATGTAGAATACAGCAGGCCAATTTTCTTTTTAATTTCAACAATGATGTCATTTGTACTTGCGAAGAAATACCTGTGAAACTGCCAAAAATGTTGCAACCTCTCAGGAAATTCATTGTCGTCAAAGCTTTCTTTAAGCCTGTCCTTTTTCTTTTCTTTCTTGGAAATCTCTCCACCTACCAAAATTCACCATATTGAGAGAGAAGCTGTAAGTTACTGAGCTGATATTCCATAAACACTGTTGTTTTCTGAGGCTGGTTGATAAACCTTGGTGAGAGGAAATGGGTAAGATCTGAACAAAAGGGGACCAATAAAAACAGGATATTTTTTGCTAAGAAAGTTTCAGTAGATGTTCTATTCCAAGCTGCCCAGATGTTCTTGCCTTCCCCACCCCCCCATGATTGGTGAATTAACCATCCTTTACACTGGGGGTTGGTGAACTTTTTCTATAAAGAGCCCGAGAGTAAATGTTAGGGTTTCTGGGCCCAGAGATCTTACTTATAACCACTCAGGTCTGCTGTTGGATCTCAAAAGCAGCCACAGACACTAACTATGTCAATGAATGGGTACGGATTTTCCAGTAAAACTTTAGGGCTAGGTATGATGCAGGGGCCAGAGTTTGAGGCTATGAATTGGTGCCTGTGTTTCATTAACTGTAAAATGAGACTAATAAATAGTACCCACCTCATAGGATTAGTATGAGAATTAAAAAATACATGAAAAGCTCTTAGAACAGGACGTGGCACACAGTAAGCAGTTAATATCTGTTATTACCAGATATTAATATCCTCATCACCAGCCTCCTCCGAATTTGCTGGTTAAGAGTGGCCACCATTCAACTACACTGTGTTTCACCTAAAGTCTTCCACAAAAGTAGCAGGTTAGTCAGTTCACTACAGCAAGCGATTTCATTAGGAAAAAAATTTAACCCGGGATTCCAGCATTACGATTTTGAAAGCAATCGGATTATTTCCAATGAATCCACCGAAAATCTGAGGTGACACATCATTAGAGAGAGGAGAGGTGAAGAAGGGTGTTGGGAGGAAGAGTATTGGGGGAACAAAAGTCCCAAACGTCGTGGGAGGCACCCATGTAGGTCAAAGTAAATGCTGCTGTGTTCCAGAATTCACCACAATGCTTTGGCTTATTTATCCTCTGCACCTAGAAAAAGCCAGACTCTTCAGATGAGGGATTAGTTGTCACATCCTTTTTCCCACGTGCTTTTGTTATAGGGCCACCCCTGTTCCTCAAGATGACAGTTTTCACAGAATGGTTGGACTCCTTTTATCTAGTTCTTCCCTTGATGAGGAATAACCAATTATTTGTCCACTTGAAGCAACTCTATCCGAAAGACTGTGAAAATCGGTATTCTTTTAAGATACAAAGTGTCAATGCCATTCAAATGTGTTTTCCTCGATCCATTTCTAACTTATTTTTATAGTTCCGTAGCCAACTTTTCTCAGATCCTCAATTTTTCGCACGCAGAATTTTAAAATGGGAAAAGAGTTGCTCATTAGCAACCTGCTAATACAAGTTCTTGACACACCTAAGGGGCGGAGCTTGTGAGTCGGCTCCTTGTCAGCAAGAATTTTTTTTTTTAAGATTTTATTTATTTATTTGAGAGAGAGAGATCACAAGTAGGCAGAGAGNGATCATGACCTGAGCCAAAGGCAGAGGCTTTAACCCACTGAGCCACCCAGGCGCCCCGGCAAGAATTATTTCTGAGAAAGGGTAAAAAAAAAAAAAAAAAAGGCGTTTATAAGCATTTATAGAGATACTGGTAAGTCCCGTTTCATCCATGCAGGAGCACATTTCTGATTTTCTGCTCACTGCTTAACCCAATCCCATCTAACTAATGCACTTTGACAGACACCCTCAGCTTAATCGATTTCCCCTGTAAGTAGCACATTTTATCCATATACCATATTCATACATCATCCCCACAGGTCAAATTTAGATCTGTTTGTAGGATTTATAAATGGAAACATTTTTGTGAAAGATCACGGATATATAGATTTAAGCGACATTAACACAGGAGCACCTGGCTGGCTCGGTCTGTGGAGCACGCAACTCTTGATCTCGGGGTTGTGAGGTCGAGCCCCACACTGGGTGTAGAGATTGCTTAAAAATAAAATCTTAAAAAAAAAAAAATAGACAATAACACCATGTGCCTTGACCTGTTCAACTTAGTCCCAGAATAACTGCCTTCGGAGAAGAGCTCCTTCCACCCTTATTTAGGCAAAAGAATCCCCAGATGTTGGTCACACCTACAAAGATTATCTGCCTTTCTTTCCCATATGTAGAGAGATTGCACTAATCCCAAATATATAGGTCTTTTCCCTTTCCTATTTCTTGAACATNCTTGATCTCGGGGTTGTGAGGTCGAGCCCCACACTGGGTGTAGAGATTGCTTAAAAATAAAATCTTAAAAAAAAAAAAATAGACAATAACACCATGTGCCTTGACCTGTTCAACTTAGTCCCAGAATAACTGCCTTCGGAGAAGAGCTCCTTCCACCCTTATTTAGGCAAAAGAATCCCCAGATGTTGGTCACACCTACAAAGATTATCTGCCTTTCTTTCCCATATGTAGAGAGATTGCACTAATCCCAAATATATAGGTCTTTTCCCTTTCCTATTTCTTGAACATAAAAAAATATTATTGTTCTTATCTCTGTTGCTCTTTATTTCTTGCATTCCTCCCCAGATCCTTTGTTGTGAGCCCTCTGCTCCTCCCTCCCCCCCATGGCTCCTCCATCCTCTGCTTCTTTGCCTGACATGCTAGTCATCTAATTTTGTACACTTGACATTTGAGAGAGAGAGAAAGAGAGGTGAGATCTTGACTATTCCCCCTACCGAAAGGAACAATGGAGCCGTTATTTCCATTTCTATATATGGCTCCTAATAGCATTTACAGAAAAATGAGGTAATAAATAAGAAAGCATGTTTTAAAAGTTAAAAGTAAAATAGCCAATGAGACAGTTTGTGGAGAGGTAGAAATCCGTGGTTGGAAAGTACAAAATAAGGACCTCTTTCATGTTTAATGGAACCTTCCAGTGACTGAGTGGGGACTCCCATGGGTAGAGGGGGTTTCTTTAATCTTCCTAAATGATCTATAAAAAGAGCCTTGGAAAGCCTCATAAGATTTGGCCCCAGATATACTTTATGGCCTGTTTTAGCCTTTTAGGAAAGTTTTTAAATAGTCCATAATGTTATATAATGCTGTACAATTAGAAGTTAATTTCCTACTACAAAATATTACCTTTGAACTATAAGAGATGCTACATTAAATCATCTTTTGGGACATTGAGGACGTGTGTTTAGTAGGAAAAAAGTGGGTAATATACTAAGTGTAACATGAGTTTATTTTTTTCCCTCATCTTCTAGAGAGCTAAAATTCTTTTCAAGCACCTTCGTCCACACAGTGTATTAAAAAGCTGAGACGTGAGTATCCTAACCTTAATGTCTAAAGAGCCAAAGCCTTAAGCATAGCTTTGCGAGAGCTTTCAGCATTGTTCAAAAGCTGTAGCTGAACAAGGGTTAGAATGTTCCTCTCCGACCCCCAGCTCTTGTGTTTACCAGTCTACAGGGACTCTTTGTTTAGTGCCTGATAGTGTAGACAGTGTCAGGGTAGGTGGAGGAACAGAAGGATGCCCTTCACACACGCGGTGCCATGGAACACACTGAACCTATTCTGCCCGTTGCCATGGCTTCCAGGGCCCCTGCGCCCTCCAGGACAAGGCTGTGGCTTTGGATGTGGTTTTCTGATGAAGTCTGGCTTTCTTTGGATCCCCCTGGAGAAACAAGACTGTTTGGTGGGGAAGGGGGGCAGTTCATGTCTCTGCCACCGTCTTCCCTTAGCCGCGAGGAAAGGATTCTCTGTGGGCACTCACTGCACCAGCCATAACTAACTGCTTAGGACCCTGGGGAAGAGGAGAAAGGTCTCGAGGACCAAGGGAGAAGGCTGTTGAGAAGAGGTGACCATGGGTTTTATTACTTTCTTATTTGCAGATGTCCTCACTCAATACTTTCCCTCCAGTTTAAATAACATTTATTATACTGACACTTTTTATGAGGTCGCGTAGAGTTTTTTGAATACTGGGGGAAATATGTGTTCAATGCTGGAGTGTAGGACTTGGCAGGAATTGTTTTTAATGAAGGCTTGTTATGTGGGTGGGTTTCATAAAGAACTTACACTGTGGGATTTGGCACAATTTAATGTACTTTTCTTTCGCGTGGCATTTGAGTACTTTTATTTGAATGTCTCTATTTGTTTTTCCTTCCAAGGGCTTTTATCATAATGGGCGAATGAGATCTTTCTTAAAACCATGTAAGATCTATGATAATTTAGAAGCAAACCTGTTAAATAGTGTTCTGCTCGTGTTGGAGCTATTCCTTAAATAGCACATCTAATCGCTGTACACAATCCCCCCAATCTCAGCTGGACTCTGCGTGTCCAGACCTCTTTATTATTGTTGTTGTCATCGAGTTCCCTTCTTCCCTACCCTACCTCATTCTCCTCTCTCGCCACCTCAGTGACAAAAGCTTAGAAACACGGTGATTTCTTTCCACTTCTCTTTTTGTTTGTTTTTATTGAAGCATAATTGACATACAATATCCTGCTCGTTTCATGTGTACAAAGTAGTGATTTGACATTTGTATACATTGAGAACTGATCACAATAAGCCCATTTACCATCTGTCATCATGCAAAGTTAATACAATATAATCGACTGTGCTCCCTGTGCTGTACATTACACCCTCATAACTTATTTATTTTATAACTAGAAGTTTGTCCCTCTTAATCCCCTTCACCCATTTTGTGCCCCACCCCCAACCCCCATTCCCTCTGGCAACCACCACTCTGTTCTCTGTACCTGCAAGTCTTGGTTAGATCTGGTTTTGTTTGTCTGTTTTGTTTTTTAAATTCCACTTATAAAAGTCAAATCATAAGTTATTTGTCTTTCTCTGACTGACTTATTTCACTTAGCATAATGTCCTCAAGGTCCACAAATGGCAAGATCTCGTTCTCTTTCGTAGCCCATCTTCTTTACCCATTCAGTTATCGGCGGTCGTTAGGTTGTTTCCCTATCTTCATATCTGTATCTATTATAAACAGAGCT
>LNAC01000287.1:2019331-2063524 GCA_002007465.1 Ailurus styani | reverse complement strand
ATACTAAGTGTAACATGAGTTTATTTTTTTCCCTCATCTTCTAGAGAGCTAAAATTCTTTTCAAGCACCTTCGTCCACACAGTGTATTAAAAAGCTGAGACGTGAGTATCCTAACCTTAATGTCTAAAGAGCCAAAGCCTTAAGCATAGCTTTGCGAGAGCTTTCAGCATTGTTCAAAAGCTGTAGCTGAACAAGGGTTAGAATGTTCCTCTCCGACCCCCAGCTCTTGTGTTTACCAGTCTACAGGGACTCTTTGTTTAGTGCCTGATAGTGTAGACAGTGTCAGGGTAGGTGGAGGAACAGAAGGATGCCCTTCACACACGCGGTGCCGTGGAACACACTGAACCTATTCTGCCCGTTGCCATGGCTTCCAGGGCCCCTGAGCCCTCCAGGACAAGGCTGTGGCTTTGGATGTGGTTTTCTGATGAAGTCTGGCTTTCTTTGGATCCCCCTGGAGAAACAAGACTGTTTGGTGGGGAAGGGGGGCAGTTCATGTCTCTGCCACCGTCTTCCCTTAGCCGCGAGGAAAGGATTCTCTGTGGGCACTCACTGCACCAGCCATAACTAACTGCTTAGGACCCTGGGGAAGAGGAGAAAGGTCTCGAGGACCAAGGGAGAAGGCTGTTGAGAAGAGGTGACCATGGCTTTTATTACTTTCTTATTTGCAGATGTCCTCACTCAATACTTTCCCTCCAGTTTAAATAACATTTATTATACTGACACTTTTTATGAGGTCGCGTAGAGTTTTTTGAATACTGGGGGAAATATGTGTTCAATGCTGGAGTGCAGGACTTGGCAGGAATTGTTTTTAATGAAGGCTTGTTATGTGGGTGGATTTCATAAAGAACTTACACTGTGGGATTTGGCACAATTTAATGTACTTTTCTTTTGCGTGGCATTTGAGTACTTTTATTTGAATGTCTCTATTTGTTTTTCCTTCCAAGGGCTTTTATCATAATGGGCGAATGAGATCTTTCTTAAAACCATGTAAGATCTATGATAATTTAGAAGCAAACCTGTTGAATAGTGTTCTGCTCGTGTTGGAGCTATTCCTTAAATAGCACATCTAATCGCTGTACACAATCCCCCCAATCTCAGCTGGACTCTGCGTGTCCAGACCTCTTTATTATTGTTGTTGTCATCGAGTTCCCTTCTTCCCTACCCTACCTCATTCTCCTCTCTCGCCACCTCAGTGACAAAAGCTTAGAAACACGGTGATTTCTTTCCACTTCTCTTTTTGTTTGTTTTTATTGAAGCATAATTGACATACAATATCCTGCTCGTTTCATGTGTACAAAGTAGTGATTTGACATTTGTATACATTGAGAACTGATCACAATAAGCCCATTTACCATCTGTCATCATGCAAAGTTAATACAATATAATCGACTGTGCTCCCTGTGCTGTACATTACACCCTCATAACTTATTTATTTTATAACTAGAAGTTTGTCCCTCTTAATCCCCTTCACCCATTTTGTGCCCCACCCCCAACCCCCATTCCCTCTGGCAACCACCACTCTGTTCTCTGTACCTGCAAGTCTTGGTTGGATCTGGTTTTGTTTGTCTGTTTTGTTTTTTAAATTCCACTTATAAAAGTCAAATCATAAGTTATTTGTCTTTCTCTGACTGACTTATTTCACTTAGCATAATGTCCTCAAGGTCCACAAATGGCAAGATCTCATTCTCTTTCGTAGCCCATCTTCTTTACCCATTCAGTTATCGGCGGTCGTTAGGTTGTTTCCCTATCTTCATATCTGTATCTATTATAAACAGAGCTTCCATGAACACAGTGCAGGTATCTTTTCAAATTAGTGTTTTCATTTTCTCTGGATAAATACCAAGAAGTAGAATTGCTGAATTATATGGTAGCTCTATTTTAAATTTTTTAGGCAACTCCATACTGTTTTCTGCAGCGGCTGCACCAAGTTCTGTTCCCACTGAGTATGGGGTTCCCTTTTATCCACATCCTTGCCAACACTTGTTGTTTCTTGTCTTTTTGATAATAGCCATTCTGGCAAGTGTGAGATAATATCTCCTTGTGGTTTTGATGTACATATCCCTGATGATGAGTGATGTTGAGCATCTTTTCATGTGCCTATTGGCCACCTGGATGTCTTCTTTGAACAGTATCTATTCAGATCATCTGCCCATGTTTAACCAGATTGTTCGGTTTTGTGTTACTGAGTTATATGTGTTCTTTATATAGCTTACATATGAACCCCTTATCCGGTATATGATTGGCAAATATTTCTCCCATTCCATACATTGCCTTATTCATTTTGTCGATGGTTTCCTTTGCTTCGCAAATGCTTTTTAGCTTGATGTAGTCCTCTTTGTTTATTTTTGCTTCTGTTGCCTTTATCTGAAGAGACTGATCCAAAAAAAATCACTAAGACTGGTGTTGAGGAGCTTACCACTTACATTTTGTTCTAGTAGTTTGTATGGTTTCAGGTCTTTTTTTTTTTTTAAGATTTTATTTATTTATTTCACAAGGGAGAGAGATCACAAGGAGGCAGAGAGGCAGCCGGGTGGCGGGGGGGAAGCAGGCTCCCCGCTGAGCAGGGAGCCCGATGCGGGACTCGATCCCAGGACCCTGAGATCATGACCTGAGCTGAAAGCAGAGGCTTTAACCCACTGAGCCACCCAGGCGCCCGGTTTCAGGTCTGAAATTCAAATCTTTAATTCACTTTGAATTAGTTTTTGTATATGGTGTAGGAAAATGGTCTGTTTTCATTCTTTTGCATATGGCTGTCTAGTGTGCCTGACATTGTTTATAGGAAAGACTGTCTTTTCCCCGTTACATATTCTTCTTCCTTCTTTTGTAAATTAATGAACAGTATATACATGGGTTTATTTCTGGGTTCTCTGTTCTGTTTCATGGGTCTATGTGACTGTTTTGATGCCAATACTTTAGTGTTTTGATTATTATAGCTTTGTATTATAGTTTGAAATCAGGCATTGTGATACCTCTGGCTTCTTCTTTTTTTTTTCTTTCCCCCTTTTTCAAGATTGCTTTGGCTATTTGGGTCCTTTGTGGTTCCATATGAATTTGAGAATTATTTGTTCTAGTCCTATGAAAAATGCCATTGGAATTTTGATAGGGATTGCAGTGAATCTGTAGATTGCATCGGATAGTACTCAAGTTTTAACAATATTGATTCTTGCAAACCATGAGCACAGACTTTTTTTCCATTTATTTATGTCTTCTTCAGTTTCAACAGAGTGATTCTGAGTGTTCATCTCTTCTACCCATTGTAATGCGGAAGGGAAGGCAAAGACCTGGGTTTTCACTTTCTTCTGGTCCTAATGAGTTGGCCCATGTTGAATGTTCTGTTCATTAGCAATCAGTCGGAAGGTATTAACAATGCAGATATTCAAGGTGAACAGCATTTAGTCAAAGCAAAGTGAGTAGAAGTTGGCAGAGTTGATATGTAAAAGTAGCCTAGAAAAGTAGCTATGGGCTCTTCACAAAAGTTCGCGTGTACCTAATGGCTGCTGCTGGTTCAGGTTATTCTCTCCAAATCTTTATGGTTAGATCTTCAGTGGAAACTTAGGAACATTGTTTAAAATACCTATATTGTTCAGATTCTCCTGGGAGACGGTGGACAGTGACAACATCAATGAGACAACCTTAGGCTTTGTGACCATTCCTACCATCTCACTGTTTCCCAACAGCTGTGAACACACTATGTATCTAACACTTCCAAATTTCCTAAATTATGTGCCTTAATAACAACAAAAACACTAAGAAATAAACACGAACAGCAATTAGTATTTGCATACTTACCGTGTATCTCAGGTGCCAGCTTAAACCCCATCCTCACTCACGCCCCCATCACGTGGATATTATTATAACTTTCCTATTTTAGCACAAGAAAATTAAGCGTACAAAAGGTTAAATAAGTTGTCCAAGGCCTCATAGACAGTGGTAGAGCTGGAACTGAAACTAGGATCTCATTCCAGAACCCACTCCTTTTACCAATAGTCTACACTGTTATTGCAAATCTTCTGTTAGAACCTAGCAAGAGGTTCAAAGTTTTTGCCCTCTGCTTACTCTCTCTGGAGCGGGGTTTTGCAACAGAAACACCACAGACATTTTGGATTGGACAATTCTTGGTTGTGGGGGACAGTCATGAGCGTTGTAGGTGTAGGGTGTTTCACAGCAAACCTGGCCTCTACCCACTAAGGGTGTCTCCTTTCGTAACAACCAAAATTATTTCTAGATGTTGCCAGACGTCCTCTGAGGGACAGAATCCCCTCTGGCTGAGAACCTCTACAGATTTGGAACACATCTTACATGTCTGTGTAAGGATAGGCTAAGCCACAGTCACAAAGAGAAACTCCCCAATGTAGTGGCTTAATAGAACAGAAGTATATTTCTTTCTTCTAGAACAGTCATGCGTGGGTGTGCAGGTTGGCGGGAGCGGTGCTCCGGCATGCACTCATGCAAGGATCCCAGCTGATGAGCCCCTGTCATCTTCAAGATTGCTGCAGTCTGCACCATCTCATTCGGCTAGAAGCACAAGGAGACAGGGGGACGTGCCTGGGGGAGGTTTCTAAGACGGGCACATTAGGGGCTCACCGCCCTGGCCTCATTCCCCAGGCGAACTCTTCTTGGGTGGCCACACCGAGCTACAGATGGAGTCTCGCTGTGTGCCCAGAGAAGGTGGGAAACATTCAGGGAACAACTGGTGGTCTCCAATAACAACATCGTGTAGAATGAAAACATTCTCGTTGTGAAACTACACCTTGTGTTCCCCCCGCTGACCATCACTAAAAATAAAAATGAACAAGGAAGAAAGCAAGAACGATTTTGGTGATGCTTACTGCTGAGGTTATGATGACTCCCTCTGCCGCGTGATGCTACAGAATGTTTTCAATGAATTCTCCATTTCAGTCTTGGAGCACACTCAGACCAATGTGTCTTCTTTGCTCTTCTCTCCCTTCTCACGTATCTTCATCACCCCCTTTTTCTTTACCCTTTCTCCCATCATTCTACTCATTCCCATCTACGCAACCAGCCCATGGAGCTCTTTGGAATTATTGAACACCGTAGGTAGTATTCCAGTTTGAAAACAGGGCTGCTGGCTCTAGCAATGGTTCAAAAGCAGGGTTTGTGCTTATCTTGCTAGTGTTCTGAGAACCTTGTGAGCAGAAGGCAATCGATGAGGTTAATGGACTGAAGCCATTAACCACTTACCAGAAGGATGCTTGGGGTCTATCCGCCAGTTTCTGGCCACACTGATAAAGTTTATATGGAAACTGAATGCTCTCCTTTTTACCTCCCTGGCCTTCTTTAAAACTCCTTTCTTAGCCATTCTGAGAAGCCAAAATGAGAATTACGGGTATTTGACCAAAACACGAGCGATGAAAAACCAAACTGTGAGAATTGCTTTTATACATCCTTAGCTTTGTACGCCCCAAACCAATGGATGTTATTATGGGTATTTTTCCGTAAGAAGTTGAAGTCAATTTGCATCTTTCCAGAAGAGCACTTGGAGAAAATTAATTTAGCATTGATAAGCAGTAGTCTGTTTATATTGTTAACCTTCACCTGGGGTACGGTTTTCAAATTCTTTGTAGCAATAGCATAATGGCCACCAATTGTTATAAAAATTATGGGTGAAGCGATGGTCCTCCTTGTCTCCCTGAGAAATACTAAACCTCAGATAATGGAAAGGTCACCCTTGAGTTCCTGACAGTCCTGATTTGTGACTTGCTTCTTGAAATGTGGGGCAGGATGAATAGTTGAGGTCAGTCTAAGGATGTCAAGGGTATTGGGGCCGTGAGTCAGGCTTTGTTGGGTATTCTTACTGGGTTACAAGAGTTTATAATTTGAGACTAGATTATAGATGGGGATTGTTTTAATGCCCATATCAAATATCTAAGACCCAAGAAAGAGAACATGCAGATGAAAGAGGGAAGAGTTATATACATGTCAAAGTGCCTACAATTGGTTCTGCTCTAACATGACATATGACATGTGTGTTCCTAAAAATCCCTTCCTGTGCAAAATCACATGGGGGAAAATAAGATAGGAAAATGAGTTTTGAGTACAACATTCAAAAGCATCATCCGTGGGTGCCTGGGTGGCTCAGTGGGTTAAAGCCGCTGCCTTCGGCTCAGGTCATGATCCCAGGGTCCTGGGATCGAGGCCCACATCGGGCTCTCTGCTCGGCAGAGAGCCTGCTTCCTCCTCTCTCCTCTCTCTCTGCCTGCCTCTCTGCCTACTTGTAATCTCTCTCTCTGTGTCAAATGAATAAAAAAAAAAAAAAAAAAGCATCATCCGTGATGCCTTAAAAAAGATAGGACTCTGAGGAGAAAGGGAAACTGTTTCAGACCTGTTAAATGGTTAAGAAATATATACCTCATATGTAGACATGACACTTGACCTTGAAGTGTATTCATCACGTTGGGAACAAATTCATGTTTTCAAAACAAATGTTACAGAAGAACTGACTGTACTTATTCTTTGAAGTACTATGACCTTACTGTGACTTACTATGATAAGTAAGTCTTCCCACCAACCTCATCTTTGCTCAGAGTAGATTGAAGAACAGTATTCCTGCTGTCAAAAAATATGGCCTTCCATTTTCCTTAAATGAGACTAATAAAGACTATGACAAATATCCTTAGAGACCTTTTCATTTCCACCTTTTAAGAAAAAATGGTTTGAAAGAATTTAAGTTCTCTTAGCAGTTTGATAGTTCATTCATATTTCTGGAAACTAACAAGTGGATTTTTTTCACCCTAAGCTCAAACCAACAAATGTGATTACTTATAAACACAAATAGTTGTAGGAACTTTTTCTTTTCCTCAAAGGAAAAGAAATTTGCACAATTTGGTCGAACGTTCTTGCACAGACGATAGCATTTTCTTGGTCTATGAAACTCTTCATACACCAAGGAAATTTAGGGGGTAAATGTTAATGTGTTTCTGATGTTAAAATTAGAATGCTATTTTCCACCTACACTTGATGATTGAGTTAGACAATATATTAAAAGAAAGTATAGCCTTACAATGCAATTAGAGGGGGGAAAGAAAACAGAAACTGTCCTTTTCACAGACCTAACTGAGTACATTCATTTCTTTCACATGATCAAGCACTTCTAGAAATACCTACAACCAAAAAGGTCCTTCCCATTCTATTAGGCTTTTCTTTTGAGGCAACATTTTGATTTTTAATAAAAAGGCATTTCAGAAACTTGAGTTAACTGAAGTGATTAAGTAGCTATTATTACTGGTCTGCTAAAAGAACTGCTCATATATTTCAAAGACTGCCCGTGGGCAAAATTCTATTGAAGATTTGCTAAAACAGGTCCTGTTCATTTGGGTTAGAATCATGCTGCTTTTTGGATGCATGCCATCTTGAATATTCAATTAGACTGAGTGGGTAGAAAATTATAGAATTCAGGAAATTATGCTCTAAACAAACCAGCCTTCAGTTGGAAGAAGTTTCCCATGGCCAGAAGTATCTCCCAAAGATGTTTGCACCTTGTGAAACTCATCACATACAAGAATTTACCCAGATTACATGACAAGCTTAAAGCCAAGTGCAACCCTGCTCTTTAACACCTAGAAGACGAAGAGATAGCTCGGGCCGATGCACAACTTGTCAGCCTCACACAACATAGTCGTTAACTGTTTTCCCATCATTCATGTCTTTGGTTTCTCCTTTGTCCACCAAGACTACTTTGCCACTTAAAGGATGTACTGTTGCTCTCTACAGTAGCTCGCATAGAATTTTTGTTTTATCTCTTTTTTAAACTGTGGTAAGATATACATAAAATTTATCATTTTAACCATTTCAAGTGGACAGTTCAGGGACACTGAGTCCCTTTACGTGGTTGTGAACCATCACTACCATCCTTCTCTAGAACTTCTCTATCGACCGAGGCTGGGTCCCCACTGAACAATAACTCCCCGTTCCACCCTCCCTCAGCCTCAGGCAACCCCCTTTCTGTTCTCTGTCTCTGTGAATTTGACTACTCTAGGTACCCCATGTAAGCAGACTCATAACAGTATTTGTCCTTTTGTGATTGCCTCATCCCATTTAGCTGCCGTCTTCATGGTCTATCCTCCATAGTCTGCGTCCGACTTTTCTTCCTTTTTAAGGTTACATAATATTCCATGTGTCCCCTTACAGACCAATGAAGGAGAGTTCTCACACACACTTGTTAATGAGATTTTCTGGAAACCTATTCCTTCAGGATAGGAAACTACCCGGTTTCCTGTTTCTTAGCCACTGATGGGCATAAAATCAACGTGGGCACGTGTGAGGAGAGGAGCTAGCCTCGTCTGTGTCTAGCCACCACAGAGCTGAGGCACAACTAGAGGGCTGACGCAGAGGGGAAGTGGCAACAGGTAGAGTCCCCTCCTTAGCAACTTCTTGGGACAAGTCTGATACACGGGGTGAAACTGCCCTCTTCCCCCTGCGCTGACGGAGGGCCTCCTGCAACCCCGAGAGCGTGTCCAGGCTAGTCCCCTGGTGCTAATTGCTGCTTGGTACTCTGGGACCCTTTTCGGCCAACTCCTGTTCTGAAGTAGGAATCGGCTTTGAAGTTTGCATCCTAAGTTTTAAAAAGTATAAGGTAAAGAAGGCTACTGATTAAATGTACACATTTACTTACTATTCAAACTTAGCCAGACTCCTCAAAAACCACTTTTATTAAGAGCCACCAAAAGAAAATTCCTACTTCAAAAATAGGAAAAAGTAAAACGTAATGAAGATCCTTTATGAGGAACGTGCAATTAAGATGTCATCAGCTAGATTTATACCAAGGATAGTAAGCCTCATAAACAGGTTCAAAGGGGCGATTATATGAGCAATTAAAAGCTATTGCCGCAGAAATCTGGTCAGGAAGAGCTGCTAAAGTATTGGGATTTTTCTAAAGGAGAGGCTGCCCTTGAGTATCCCCTGGGGAGCAGTCACTTGTCTTGTCCCAAGCTACGCCCTGGGCTACTGAAATCCGTTTCTCTGGGGGTACCATCCGTTTTTTCTGAAGCTCTCCAGATTCCAAAAGTCAATCCATGTGGAGGCCTATAGTCCTAAAGGGAATTTTTTTTTTTCCATTGTCAGGAAGCAAACAACCGACATTTAAAGACACCATAAATTACCGACCACCCCACCCCCTGCAAAATATAGCAAAATAATGAAAAGCTAAAATCTGTAAGACTTGAACCCACATCCTGACTCTGCCATTTTCCTGTCGTCCTGGACAAGTTGCTCAACATATCTACATCCCTACATTTTCTCCTGTGAAATGGAAATAATAGAGTCATTATGAAAATATATAAGGTTTTTCCTGCAAAGTGCTTAGCACAATGCTAGGCACATAGTGAGCCCTCAAATGAGAGCTGTTATAGGATCAGTCATATAATTGGCATTATTTGCGAAGGCCGGTAATTTCTGGTAGGTTTTAAAGTATCATCAGTCGTTGTGTTTGTTAATCTATGTTATTATTTCTGAAAATTATTTTAACTGTGCAATTTAAAAAGAGATCGGTTCTGTCTCATTGCAGGTTTGAGTTTACCTGGCATACCTGCATGTAGTCGGAAATACTCTCCAGTAGAAAGGGCCACAATGGTGGAAAGAAAGTATTTTCAGAATCTCGACTTGAGCCAGGTCAAACTGAGATTGATTTAAGGGACAGGGTGTTGGCCGGGGCCCTGGTCCCATAGCTATGTGCCCATGGGCGACCCACCGCTCTGACCTCAGCTTCATTCTCTATAAATGAGTTTAATTCAAAAAGCTGAAATCTAAAGATGACTGGAGATCTCATCTCCTCCAGTCTCAGCTCTCACGAATGTAACCAGGAAATAAGCAAGTCCTTCGAGCAGCCCAAATAGATTATTTCAAACGCCAAACAGTAACTCCTATGTCTTTACCCCAAGAGAGGCCCCAAGCTCTCACTAAGAGCCTATTTACCCTACATGTTTAAAATAAGCTTAATGATTTGGTTTCCTCACCCACAGCAAGGGGGCTGGCGTGCGACAGTAGGAAGGAACCAGAGGAAGGAACTCCTTAGTAGAGGAACTAATGTAAGGCCATCTAGAACTCACCTCGGTCCCCCGAGTGAATTTCACTTGTGGATTAGGGTTTAGAGCATAACCGAAGCCCTTACTGATGTTCCAGAAAGCAAGAAAAAACTTTCCTTATGTTTGGTAGAGCATCTAAAATCTACCATCGGATGCCTGGCCTTCATAAACAAAGTGACTTTCTAATTACAGTAATGGACTTTTTCAACGTCTTCTGCTCTTGTAAAATATACATTACATAAAATTTACCATTTTAACCATGTTTAAGTGTACAGTTCCACGGCATTAAGCACATTCACAAAGTGATGCAGTCATCACCAGCACTCCTTTCTAGTCCTTTCTAGAGCTCTCCTAGCATTCCCAACAGAATTCTGTACCCATTACGTGATAACTCCCGGTTTTCCACTCCCCCGCCATCCCTGGCAACCTCCAGTCTGCTTCCTGTCTGTGAATTTGCCCAAATTCAACAATATTTGTCCTTCTGTGTCTCACTTATTTTGCTCAACAGAATGTTACCGAGGTTCGCCATGCTGTAGCATGTATCCGAATTTCGTTAATTACAATGAACTTTTCTTACCTAGAGAAGATTCTTATACAACAACAGATCCATTAACAAAAGTGAGATGACGCTTCCTGAAAAGTGAGAATCAACCTTGCTCTGCAAGGGGAAGTATTAAGCAAATAACAAAGATGTGATGAGAAGTTGCAAGCATCTGTTCCACCCAAAGCAAAACAGAATGCTTGCTCTAAATGTTAAGATTCTCTCGTTTTGTTAAACGAATAGGAAAGAATCCATAATGAATCTCCTGTTGGAATCACTGACACCCCTCTTCCCTAACATAGGCCCTTGAAGGAGTTGAGGCTGCAGCCTACATCTGTGGTTTCGAATAGCAAAGAGCAAAATCAAAATCACATTGAGGCAAAATTACTCCTCAATTTTCTCTGCAAGCAGCCTAAAGGACATTATGGGGGGGGGTGTGTGCGTGCACGTGTGTGCGTGTGTGTGTCTTGGGAGGAGGCAGAACAAACCATTCCTTTAAACCGCACTTTAAAATATTTTCTTCTGAAACCTTTTTTTCTCTTTGGCTCAATAAGAAATATTACAAGAGTTCCTTCAGTTTTATAATGGAGCTTCAAGTTATGCTGTGAACCTTTCAGAAGCTTGAAGTGGGAGATGAGTCGGGAGGGGCTTCAGCACGGGCCAGAGAGCCGCAGCCTGCAAACACAGACTGCTGAAAAGACACAGCTTTCATCCAGTTTTCCAGAAAGCCCTGTATAAATCATGCAACCCAGGGATCTGTTTGCAGCCCCGTAAATGGCGTTCCAAATGCAAATGCAGGTAGACCAAAGGGTGCGAGTTAATCTACTTTTGATTAGGGGAGCGTTTCTTTTCTTGTGCTAAGCGGGGAGTTACATGGGTGGGAAGCGAGTTGAAAATGAAATGCATCTTCAAGAGGTTGTTGGTTAAAATCGCCGTCCTGGGGACAAAGGGAGGGGAGGGAGCAGAAGAGGAATGCCGGGTTGGGTTACAATTCAATACAACCTCAGCCTTAGGGAGTTTGAGAGCAGCCTTGACTCCTTAACCCTTTCCTTCCCGGCTCTGCTTCTTAACAGTTAGCAGACAGACTTGGTGTCAGGAATTCACCGCCCTTATTGTTGACGTCACTTTTGAGGGCTAGCAGGAACTACAAAGGCATTCTTGCAGAGCTGTGTGTGTTGCTGATTTTAGGCTCCCCTCTCCTGGAATTATAAATGCAAATGCTCAGAGAAGCACCTGACCCTCAGGGGGTGGGAAGGATCTAGAAGGATTCCTGGGAAGAATCTTAGCCTGGATTTGCCAGTAGGAGGGGCCATCTTGACAGTAAAAATAGAATGTGGAAAGACAATGAAGCCAGGGGACAGGGGACATTCTCAAAAGTACCAGGAGTGAGTGCCTATGGACTGGGGGTAAGGGCAGGAGGGGAAGCCAGAAAGTGGTAGAAGTTGAGTCTGGAAAGGTAGATGGGGTGCAGGCCTTGAGGGACGTTCCTCCATGCTGAAGACTCTGGGAAGTCATTAAAGCATTTTTTGCAGGAAGCAGAACATCAAATTTGAGTTCTAGAAAGAGCACTGGCTTCATTCTGTAGAGTTGGAGGGATCAGAGTCCCACAGAGGGATTAATTAGGATGCCCACGCAGTGGGTACCAAAGCAGGGATGGGGTGGCGGGGAGGAGTGGTCATTTTCAAGACAGGAGAAGCAGGATTTATTGTCTGCGTGGGCAGAGCAAGTGAGAGGACCAGGGTCTGGGAAACTTCTGAGTGTCCATGAGACCTTGTAGGCATGTGTCTCCTCTCACCATCTTCAGACCCTGTCTCCAAAGCGACGGTCAATAGCAAGTACATCGGCCTTCCGATGGCAGATGAAAGGGGCTAGAAATTTTTATTATAATTCATCTGTGCAGATAGAGTTAATTTGCTTTTGAACCAGAAGAGGTTCCAACCTGGCTCCTTCCCCGCGCTCCTGTGGAGGAAGCGGGCACACAGAAGGCCACGTGTCAGCCGGGGCTACCAACCAGCGGCTGCTGGACAGCCTGGGCAGCCAGAGCTCTTTGGGTGGGCCTGGTATCCCTACTCAGAGGCTGGGGCAGAGGCCTTCATGAAGAATCAGCTGCCCCTTCTGCCCATGTCATGCTCTGTCCTCCTTTAAATCCCCTGTCTTGGGAGAACAGCTTGGTAGCAGATGGGAACTGCATCTATTACAAGGGAAAGCACCGGGTATACTTCTGTTCAGATTGTAAAGGGCTGCTGTAGAAATTCATTCTACACCATCTCTTGATAGGTCACTTATGGAAATTTCATCCTAGGAGGTCAGTCTCCCTCCCTCCCTCCCTCTCACCTCTAAGTACCAAGATGGCCATGCACATGGTGCCTGAGATTTGGAACAAGAGAAGAATTCATTTTCCCCAAATCTCACAGTTACCCCCGTGGGCACGAATTGAGATCGGGCCTCCAGGAGGGCAGAAGGAGACCACTGGGTTTACCCCCTGCACTCTGAGAAAGTCAGGTTTCTGGGGCGTGCCCCATCATGCTGGCCCACCTGCACCCCCATTCTACCCTCCGTTTCGCTGCAAATCTCCAAGCACAGGCTATTTCCGTGTTGATACATAACTTCTGGTTAAGATTCTACTCGGATGAGATCAACAACTGTGTTGTTGAGAAGCAATGAGATACGTCCTTAGGGCTACTCATTGTTTTTGGTACAATGAACGGAACAGTTTAGCCTATGCATTTCCATATTTAGCCTTTGGATTACCTAATGCCGCCAAAGCCTAATCACATTCATCCGCATTGAAAAACTGCCCATGAAGAGATCAGTCCTTGTGCAGCTCTTTATTTTAACACACACAGCCTCGGTGCGTTGCAGTTTTCCGATAGAATAGCTTGACCCTGAGGGTCATTATCAAACTGTGTGACTTAGTCTTTGGGAAGTCGAGCTAATGTTTTCCAGCTTTTTGAGCTCACGACTTAATATTGCCCAGGTAGCTCCAGCCATTTGGCCTGGTGGAAACTCAGTTTCAGGGTTAGAGTTCCAAGGAAAGTAGGACCAATGGGACTAGGCTTTGGTCTTGTTTCCTCTCCCTCAAGTGCACGCTCCTTGAGCACCTATTGCACACCCGCTGCTATGAACACTACCCATATTATAGTTCCTGTTCCAGTAAGAGAGAGTAGAAAGTGTTCCAAGTCATTAATAAGTCATATAGTTAATTACTGTGCAATACATGATCGGGTTACGCATGCAATAACCAGTGATGTATCCGTGGCAAAACTGTGTCTGTTTTCATGGGCCATTATTTGTGGCCTTATTTCACAACTTCCGGTCCCCTAGAATTCCGAGTGAAGGGTGGGCAGTGATTCGATTTGTGAACAGGAAATGTTTTTGCTCCCGGAAGCACCCGCATTTTGATGCTGAGTGAAGGCTTCGCAGCCATCAGCGTGCTAATGGGATGTGCAGAGCTCAGGGAAGGAAGTCAGAGCCCCATGATGATGATGATGATCCAGGCTGACTGTCACACAGAGGAGCATGCCAGAAGTCCCTCTCACTTAGACACGCCCCCAGGTGGAGCCCTAGGACACCTGCCACAAGCACTTTGCACACCTGTGAGGGAGCTCACTTTCCTCCACGCGTCCCACACCCCTACGGACCCACATTCTACTCTGTCCGTCGGCCTCGTCCATGGCAAAGCCCATGCTGGCAGAGCTGCTAGTTCTCTCTTGATTTCCGATGGCTCTTCATTTTATAGCGATTGCCAAATCCATTGCTTTTAAATGCTCTGCGTTCCAGGCTCTCCATCATGTAGAGTTTAATGGACTTAAAAAGTAGCACAGTGCACGGAGATCTGGGAGGATTCATTGGTGAGGATTCTGCACGAGCGGTTTGGGAAGCTGTGTGTTCCTCTGGGGAGAGCTACCCCAAGTCATGCCCCTAAAGAGGAATGCAGTGACCGACCTGTGGGGTGACTGGCAAGGGGAAGGGGGATGTTTTGAAGGAGAGGGAGGGGGAGGGAAGAGAACTTGTGAACTGAACAGGACAGGAAGGTGTGCGCCAGTGGTGGAAGTCAGATGTCAGTTGGTTGGAAGCTGGCATGTTTGGCTGCTGGAAAAGCACGCCCAGGGATGCGTGTTGAAGAACACATGAAGGAGGTGGGCTTGGCATGTCAGTGGACCGATACCGATTCACATATGGTCTGGATCCTAGAAGGTTGTAGGTGCCATGTCCGTGAGAGTGGTTGTCTTTGGAAGGCTCCTATCTCAAACCTAATAAAAACCACATTTAGTCCCCAGATGGAGTCAACAGCAAGCATCTCCTCTACAGTAAAGATACTGCACTGAGGACTAAAGCCTTGGAAGAAATAGCCCTGCAGGCTGTCATCAGCTGGTCCCAGTTTGAATGGGGCTGACTCACTCACTCTCATTGTGACCTTGGAAAACAACTGAAATTTTCTAAACTTCCAGTAAAATGGGACTAATAATGGGACCCACCCCCTAGGTTGTTGTGAAGATTAAATGAGATAATACATATAAGGCAGTGAGCTCAGTACCTAGCAATAAACATAAAGGTAATACGACTCATAATAGTAAATAGCAGTGAGGAGGCGTTAAACTTCAGATGATCTAATAATGTCAATTTATTTTACTGATCTTTTATTTTATTTTCTTTCCCATATACAAAATCCTTTGGGCTTTATTTAATTTTCCTTAATTACCATGTTTCAAATTATACCAGCAGTACCGTGATTATAATTGAGATGAATCATTTCTCATTTTCAGGTACTTAAAGCTTTGCCAAGACATCACATCTCTTTGCTATTTTCCTCCTTAAGGGTTATAGCCAAATCTTATTGTCTCTGTCTGCTTCCTTCCCTGGCTTGGGACTCGGAGAGTAAAATTTAGCATTAAAAAAATGATGCTGTATGAAGTTAGCCCAGTGAGGAGGAAGACCTAAAAAGAGAGAGTTGGAGAAAAGTTGGGTGATGGGCGGGGGGTGGGGGGTGGTCCTTCTCGAGGAAGTGTACGATAAACTTCCTTCGCCTTCCTTTCTCATCGGCACCCGCTGGAATGTTGCTGTTGTGCTTCATTCCAGATGGTTCCAGCAAATTCCATGGTTGCCCATTCTGAATGGCATATGAATGCATATTCAATAAGCATGTGGATTATCCCAGAAATGCTTTTCTCTTTTTTGGTTGTTAGAAATGGTGATGGGATTAAAGATTACAAGAAAGCAAAAAGCAATGGTGCGTTTCAAATAAGTATGGAAAGCTATCTCAGTTGTGAGCAGGACTCCTTCACGGGCATGTGTCCAACCCCCCCTATTTTAAGAACTTTTTACTTTTACATATGAGAATGCTGTCAACGTGATTTGAAAACTCTCAACACGGTTTTTAAAAATAAATATTTAACAAAGCCAATAGAAAATTAAGTTCCCCGCCATGTTTTTGTTACAGAAGGGACGCTTGTGAGAAATTTTCTGTTCTAACTTGGTACGATAAGAGGTTAATTGTAGCATTATATGTGCACCAAACTTTTAAAATTTTTATGACATTTTTAGATTGATTTACACTTACATACATCAAATTCTTCCTCTGGATGTCAACATGAAGTAAATAAAGACCGTTGATTTCCATGATGGTTGTCAGAAACACAGGGGAAAATGGGTCTCCAGTTTCTTAAAGAACTCTAATACATCAATGTTAATCCGGTTTCTTCTGTCACTCAATTACTGTAGACTGCCAGTTCATATGTATTTTCTGCTTAAAGCCTTTGGGGAAACCAAACGAATATACCCCACTGTCTTCAAGCAAAGATCTATTTCTCTGTCTACTCAACATTGCTGTTTTTAACAGAATTCCTGTCTGTCCCCACCAGGTTTCTCCTTCTGGGAAGACCAGCCCAATCCCCGCCCTTTCTAGGGCAGAATCTTCCATCTCCTTCCAGAGAGGAACCTCCCAGCTCCCCTTGCCTCACGAGGGAGACGCGAAACAATGGAGGGGACAGAACAGGCTGTATCATTTGTCACAGCTTAGCAAGAAAGGCCATTCCTGACATTTTTTACTGATGTCTTAAGTATTGAAAGTATTATACTGGGTAAATGAGGCTGAAAGCTCCCAGTTTTTTTATGATTCTTTTACTCAAATATCTCAGAGCCATTACTTCTGACTTTCACATATCGCCAGTTAAGAGCAGCCTCTGTACCATCAGGTAGGAAAACTGACTGAGAACCGATATCACACCAGGAACAGAAGCTGCTTTGAACTCGCCCCCCTCCACTCCCCCCTCCCTGTCTCCCTCCTGCCTGTGGGTCTTCGTCTCTTGCTCTCCCCCTCTCTCCCCCATCATCTTTCCCCTCTTTTATTTTCTACTCCCCTTTTTCTTCCCCCTTCTCTTCCCCACTTCTGCTCCCCTCCACTCATTCTCCCCCCTTCCTGTCTCTGCCCCCTCCCCCCTCCCCCACCCCCAGCAGGGTTGGCAGACAGAGTTTGCCTTGGTGGTGATATATTGCATTTTCGGTGCCGTTCGCTGCCGGGTGGGCGCTCCGTTATACAGACTCAGGGAAAACACTGGTCCCACAATAAGAGCTTTGTTTCCAGCTTGATGAAGTGGCTAGAGACCCCCAGCTCCCATTTCTTTAGCTGTACCTTCCTCCCTGTGGATGCGGACAGAGAGATAAGAGAAATCTTCCAACTGGAAGATTAGACTTCCGATACTTTATCTGCAGGCTACAGAGGGAGATTTCACTATAAACCCTGTTTAGTGGCTTCTTTGGAAGAAAGATGAAGGATTTCTTTCATTACAGCAGCACTTGTAAATAATTCCTGTAACCCTCACATTGTCACGCTCGGCATGACATACGCATGTCTTTCTCCTGGAGCTCAGGGATCCCTTCTTACCCGTTTCCAGATGCAGCTGCTTAATATGGAAACCCACATAGGATGGGCCCCCCGAAAGTCTTCATTAGGTACATTATAATAAACTACTGGATGAAATACAGTGCACCCACTATAAAGAATGAGAAAGAATTCTATTGACATATAGAAATCATGTGCATTTATATACATTGAGTGGAAAAAACAAAGTTGTGAGTCAAGCATAAATCTCGTTTTTTTCTTTTTTTTTTTTTAAGATTTTATTTATTTATTTGACAGAGGACAGTAAGAGAGGGAACACAAAAGGGAAGTGGGAGAGGGAGAAGCAGGCTTTCTGCTGAGCAGAGAGCCCGATGCAGGGCTCGATCCCAGGACCCTGGGAGCATGACCTGATCTGGAGGCAGATGCTTAAGGACCGAGCCACCCAGGCTCCCCTAGATCTGCTTTCTAACAGATGTAATTATGCGCCAGAACATAGCCGAGAAGCGCACACACTGTATCGCTAACCACAGTTACTTCTGGAAAGTGACATCTGGGCAGAAAAGGAAGGTCCTTGAGGAGGGAGACGGAACTTTTTACTTCATATGTTCTGACTCATTAGAATTTTATTTTTCTATGGCAAAAAATGAAGCTGAGCCGTGTCATTTTGGCTACTCCCTGCCCCACTCAGAGGAACAGTATTCCAGCCCAGACCCCCCGAACCCCACCCCAGAGGGGCTTATCCTTCCTCTCCTCCACCTCTTATCTTGTCCCCTGACCTGGCTCCAACCCTCACCTTGCCAGAAGTTCTTTTCTTGTCATTCCAGGCTTCCTCCCTCTACCTTCTACCGTCTCCTTCCCTCCACCCACCACTGTCCTATTCATGGGTGCACAAATGCATGGGTGGGGTGCATGGGTGGGTGGGTGTGTGCATGGGCACGTGCAAAGGTGGGCGTGTCTGCATGGGGGGACAGGTCCATCAATCAACCCTCCTTGACTCTACATCTCTTCCAGTTGCTGCTCCTTCCTGGGTAGCCCAACATCTCAAAATTAATATTCTTCTCACCCACTTCCAACTCAGTCTGCAACTCGCTAGTCCCTGCACTCAGGACTCAATCATCCTCACTCAGTTTCCCTGAGACAGTCTGGAAGAGGTGGGCTTGCCAGGCTCCACGCTCCACAATCTTGGGACCCCTCCGAAACCCCTCACTGTTGCTCCCACTGGGGTGCGGTCCCATCAGCATGAGCCCCAGCATCCTGTGCCGCCCCTGGCCTGGGAGCTCAGCCTTTACTTTTCTCATTTTCTTTGCAAGGGCCCTTTGGTGCCCTCACGGCCACAAGAGACTTCTTGGGGTGCCCTGGCTCGCTGACCCTCACCGAGGTTGCAATCTGCAGACACTGAACTACTTCGAAGCTGCTTTTGTGTGGTCAGGTGCCTGACGTGGCCATGGGCCCCGAAGAACCATGGGAGAACATTCTGGTCTTCCCTTTCTGTCAGTGTCTCCAAAGCCAAAGGCCAAAGCCACTGCTAGCTCCCCACAGAGCTTTCTAGGCAAACTGCCGTTTTTCTTCCCAGATCCTGTGCCAAACACACCTCTCCTCAAAGCTGTCCTACAGTTACCTCTGTCTTCACACATCCGAAACTGAGGCCATCTTTGTGGCCACACTACCCCTGCTTCTCTTCAGCTCTCTCAGGACAGGAAGTGCGGGAGCAGGCTGGGAATTCGGAACCGGCCATACCCCTCATGATGTGCCTGTGGCCACTATCAGTGTCCATGGCTGGGGAATAAAACCCCCATTTCTTCTCAGAGCTTTGACCCTAAGAGGAACAAGATGAGCCAGCTGGAGTCACATGAAGACCTGTTGTCTCCATGAGCGAGGCCAAAATATATTTGCCTCGTCTCCTTTTTACCACAGATCCTTCCAGGTGTTTCTCAATGTTTTATCTGGACGTGAGGCAGTTCAGCAAGTACCAGCTGGCCAACAAGGCCTAGAACCACCCGGCCAGGGCCTCTGTAGGCTCGGCCAGCAGGATCTGCCCTGGGTTAGTTTTACCTCATGAGCCATGAGCATTCCAGCTCCCTCCATGCGGAAGCCAAATGTGGATGGGGAGATGAGGGCTTGGTCTTACTGCCTTTTAATTCACTCACTGCCAGCAAGGATAAGAAAAGGTCTTGCTGAGAGTGAGGGGAGCAGTGCAGCTTCTCTTCAGCGTGGAAGGTGAGAGGGAAGCACAGACTCCCTTCTCCTTGTTGGGGAGCAAGAATTCCTGTCCCCTTCGAGGTCCTTCCAGCCAGACTAAGAATCAAATCGACATGAAACAGATTAATAGGAGAAAATCAAATTTAATAGTGTATGTACAGACAGACATGGAAATTCTAAAGACAGGCACAGTGAGGTCTATAAGTCATCCTGAACTAAGGAGAAGAGGGCAAGGCTTTGGGATTTCAGAGAACAGGAATCCAATTTACAGGAAGATGAAAAAAAGTAAATGTTTGGTAAACAAATGTTTGCTGGGCCACTGAGAAACAATGGGACAAAGAGAGGACTTTGCTCAAAGTGGCCTTGCTTAGGTCCCTCCCTGTCTACCATACCTAGTTCCTATCATAACGGACTTATCTATGGCGATAGCTCTCTTTCTGGAGCGGGTCCGCTCTCTAAATTCTTTTTAGGCATTTCGGGGGGTGAGGGGTAAAGAGGTTTTCCTGAAATTGCTGGGTTTTGATTGCCTTTTAAAAAAAGATTTTATTTATTTATTTGAGAGAAAGAGCACAGGAGCTGGGGTGGGATGGGGGGCAGAAGCAGACTCTCCACTGAGCAGGGAGCCTGGATGGACGTGGGGCTCAATCCCAGGACCCTGAGATCAGGACCTGAGCCGAAGGCAGATGCCTGACCGACTGAGCCACCCAGACAGCCCAGGTTTTGATTGCTTTTTTACTCAAAATAGTCTTCATGCCAAAGTGGCCCATCAGGGGAGAGCCTGCCGTTGGCTTCTCTATGCTGAAAGCCAACAATGTCCCTCACCCGGAGACTCTCACCCTTGACTGGCTCCGTTTTCTCCTCCATGCCTCCTCTCTGGAGGACCCTGGAGGGCTTGGTCCAGGCTTCCCTGCCCTGCTGTGCTGGTCTAACAGCAGGCGCCCCCTGCCCCGCCCCCCCACCCGCCCCCACCTCCAAGTTCTACAGCGTCTGTTCTGTTTTCTTCACGCATGCTGGGATGGTCGGTGGTCTCCCTCCATCCTTCAGTGGCTGCAGAGCATGGATGATTCCCCAGATCAGCCCTGTCCTCGCCTTGCATCATGCAGCCCACCCCCCTGAGGTCTGTGTGCGCATGCGCCCCAGGCGGGCTCCCACAGCCCAGCTCAGCACTTTTAAGGGTCCTGCCTGCAGCCCGCGTGCCTTACCCTGTGCCTCTGTTTGCACTTTTCTACTTCCTGGATGTTGTCTCCTCCCTTGCCCTCCATCCAGGCTGCTGCTTCTCGTTCAAGGCTCAGTTCCACGCACACCTCCTAGAAAGCCTCTCCCAGCCCAGGAATCAACCGCTTTTCTTTGCTCCCCTCATCCAGTACTGAATATTTATCAGCCAAGCGGCCTAAACACTGTATTGTACTTACTTGTTTACACTTGTCTTTCAACTACTCGGGGAGCTCCTGGGGTGGGGGGAATCATGTTTTATTCATTTTTGTTTGAATTCCCTAGCTTGTAAAACAGAACTTGGCACACATTCTTATGTCCTCAAAAAAAGGGGGAGTGGGGGAGAGAGGGTTTGTATGAATGAGTGTGAAGGCTTTTAAACTGTAAATTGATATGCAAGTGTAAGTTATTGTCGTTATCAATGGCGTCCCAATGTAATACATGGCATTTGGAGGGCAGGTTTGGGAATAAACAGATGACTACATTCTAGAAAAGGTGGAGGGGTTGGAGAAACAAGAAAAAAAAAAGCTTTCTTCAAAAAAAAAACAAAAAAAAAAAAAAAAAAAAGAAAAGTCTTACATAGGAGTTATATCCGGGGGCTTGGAATTTGGAAGCGCTAAAAAGAGAAAAACCAATCAGAAAGAGTAAACTGTAAAACCACTAGGTCAAACTTTGACATGTCAGCAAGAGGATTTAGGAATGGAATCTTTTTGTCTCCACAATGGACTCTAGACAAGAGTGGGGGAGGGCTCAGGAAAGAGTCAAAGGGATGCCAAGTATGAAGAGACTTTATAGTTCTAAATCAGTATTTCTTTCCCTCTTGTGGTTTATCTTCATTATGTCAAACAGGTTATAATTTTAAAACGTCTTAAATGTTATTTTAGAGGAAGAAGGGAAACAGGAACGGGGACATTAATTTAATTCTGTAGGCATCTTAGAGAAATAAGGCGAACTACCAGGAACATTGAATTTGAGTTTAAATCTGAATTTGAATTCTGTCCATTTCTCCAGCATCTCTGCTTAGACCAGTGCTTTTCTTTGTATGCTGAGGGACAGGGGTGTGTATGCACGTGTGTTTTCTGTCGGCCAGCCACACACTGACACGTTTGGAAAATTCAATTAAAAGTGAATTGCTAGAAAAAGAAAATAGAAGAAGTCAGACGAGCAAAATGTGAGCCCGAATTGATCGGTAGAGTCAACGGATCTCATTCTGTCAAAAGGCTGTAAGTTTCCACGTGCTTACTCTCAATTTCTGCACTGAATTCATTGTAGTTCAGTAACACTTTGCAATCCGGCTCCTTTTCCATTTGCCACACTTTAAATGGCACCGAGTTAGTCTTTATTTGGATGTTTTCAATAACAAACATTACAGGCAATGAAAATGTTAATGTGAGGAGGACACCCACGCACAAACCTTGCGATCTTAAGGAGATCCTAAGGACAGAAAATGATTAGAAGATAAATAGGCAGAATTTAAAATGGCATAATAGATATTTTTTTCCACCAGTGGAAAAACCTCTTTCTTGTGTGTATTTCCCGGCCTCATCCCTCCCCCAGTCGTGTGAATTCTTTGATCTTCTGGGAGAATAATTGTTTTCAATGCAAAAGTTTTAAATTGATCCTTCATTGTTAACTGTAGGGTAGCCATAGATGCTGACATCAAGCCAATAAAATTAATAAGCAGTGTGACAGGCTCTAATAAATTTCATGGGTGTCTTTACTCTGTTATTTGAGCACAGACTCAACTGTTATTATCACTGAGCTTCTGAACCCCTCATTTTGGCTGGAGATGATTACAGCTGCTAATGTCATGCATGCTATAGTAGTTCTCGGTAACTGGTTTAGGGTTAAAGTATCATATTTAAAAGACTTAATTATGATCAGTGGGGGAAACAAGTTGTAGCCATAGGACTTTGATCTGTTTTCTAGAGTGACCTACAAAAATCTGGACTCCTAATGATCTGTTTTCTCAACAATTTCAGAAAACGAGCAGCTTTTAAAATCCAGTTTCCCTACCATGGAACGGGGTGGGAGGGGGGTGGTTTGAAACTCTTTCATTTGGAGAGAGGCCATTATTTGTTGGAAGTGGGCCACGGTTCTTTGTCTCTAACCCCAGCTGAAATTCTTCAAGCCCCTTAACTCAGTCTTTCCCTCACATGAAGAATTTAATATTGGGTTTCTGTAAATGAGCAAGCTCTTCACTTGAAGTGAGAAAAAGGATGGTTCAATTTCTCATTTAAACCCCACGGCAGCCAGCAAGTTGAATTTGGCATGCGTATGTCATATCTGGCCTGCCGTTTATCCTGCTATTTGGTGTGGCCCGTGCCTATTCATAGCCTTCTGTTTAGGTTCACACCCATCTAGAACCTTCTGTTTTACTGTCTTAATTTTGCATATGACATGTCCTTTTAAAATGTTGATCAAAGTATAAACAGCTATCAAATATAAGCGTTCGATGCAAGTTAAATACCAGCCCATCTTTTTGTATCACGTGTAATTTTATGTAAATATCAATGACTACATTTATGTTTTGGAGGAAGTGTAGGTTAGGTTTACATGTCGTTCAAAAGGCATTCATTTCATTTCTGGTTTTCTCGAGCATTTTTTATTTAGGCATTAACTCTATATCCTCTGCAGTTACTTAAGCTCCTTATAATTGTTCCATTTATAAAAGCAAGGAGGCTCTGTCTTGCTATTGTGGATTTGGGGTACCGGTTACACTTAAACCTGATGAATTTAACTTCTTATTGAGATGACCACTGTCTTAAGAAGAAAAGATGTTCCCACAAAGCTTGTTAAAAGAGAAAAAAGGGGGGACGCCTGGGTGGCTCAGTTGGTTAAGCCTCTGCCTTTGGCTCAGGTCATGATCCTGGAGTCCTGAGATCAAGCCCGGAGTTGGGCTCCTTGCTCAGCAGGGGAGCCTGTTTCTCCCTCTCCCTCTGCCTGCCGCTCCCCCTGCTTGTGCGCTCGCTCTCGCTCGCTCTCTCTCTGACAAATGAATAAATAAAATCTTAAAAAAATAAAAGAGAAAAAGGGCTTATAAACATCGGTCCGTGCATGCCAGTGATTTTAGCATTAAAGAGCTAGGATGTGAGTTATGTGATGCAGTCTGTGAAATGTGTTTCTCAGAACAGTAACGGTGAAGCCCTTGCCTGTTTTTCCTTTGAGGAGCATAAAGAGCATGAGAGAAGGAATGTGGCTTATTGAAAGGGAGAAGGAAGAATTATCTGATGGTTCTTAAATGTCAGGCTCTCCCCTGGCTAGTTGCACCTACCTGCTATTGTGTTTGTGATGGGACACTGGACCATGGCCGTAGCCTGGGATGTCCACAGAGCCGGTTCCGCCCCGGGCTGCACGACGCCCTGTGCCTTTTGGGTGAAGCCCGTACATTGTGCAGCCTGGGGCAGGGGATTGTATTTATTTTTGTTTTACGTTATTTCAGCTGTTTTCGCTTTTTTCTTTATTGTTTTCCTACCTCCTACCGAGTTCTTTTTTCAGGCATTGCTGGGGAAGGGGGAACACTCAGTTATGAACTCTCACACCCAGGGTGGGAAACCGCTTTCTCTCAGCAGCTTGAAGCTTCCAAGCCTCGGACATTTAACCCACTGTGGCTCTGAGCCCACATTAGCTCTTCTTGAGAGCTGTTGCTGTGTTTAAAGATGTAAAACCATTTCAAAGTTTTCCAAGGCTCATTAACATAGCCTACTGGAGAGCATAAGTGAATTATGTGCTTATTAAAATAAAAAGAGGGTTTTTTTTTTTCCTATGAGTAGTGTTTGAGGAAGAATTCAATTCTGCATTTTAACAACTGATAGCTTCCTGATTTCAAGGTTAGGTTTATCCCCAGTTTATTGCGATATAATTCACATAGAACATTGTATTAGTTTAAGTACTACAACATAATGACTTGATGCTTGTGTATATTGCAAAATGAACACCACAGTGTAGTTCATAGCCATTACCAGACACAGTTACAAATTCTTTTTCTTGTGATGAGAAATTTTAAGGTCTGTATTTCTGGCTTTCTACTAAATGAATTTGAGTATCTTTTTATCATATACATCAGTGAAGGAAACAGAAGATGATGTTATGCCAAAAATCTGACATTGTCAGAAACTATGGTCATTATATTATCCATCTAGGGAAGCTCTAATACATTTGGGCGGTATATAGTCTAATGTACACCATACTCCTCCGTTTTGCTCAAACTCCACATTCTATAAATAGGTGGGATTGTCAGCATTAATAAAAGTGACATTCTGTATTCCATAGTACAATTAATGAGCACATTAGTATAATTATTACATGAAATTGATATGAGAGATTTGTCTTACACAACTAAAGATGACTTGGAGAACGACAGGAGTATTTAAGACATCCTTCTCATTGATTTCCCAGGATTACCTAGACTGCATCAGGGACCAAACCAAACTTCCTCTGGGGACAGAAGAAAGATCAGCCCTCTTTGGAAACATACAGGATATCTACCATTTCAATAGGTAAGTTCATACTCAAAAGATCATCATAACCTAGGAATATTATGACTTTCTCTCAAATGAATGCAGCCTAAGAGAACTTTACCTTGATTCAACTTCATACATTTCTGTGTGCTATCATGCCATGAAGTCTTCTACCTAGAAGCATCTTTGTTCTGGAAGAGTCTTACATCTGTTTAATATTCCATTCCAGTCCATCCTCCTGGCTCAGAAAAGAGACCTATTTTCCCTGACAGAGCAATGACATTGTTCTTCTACAGCACAACATGAACAGGGCATCCAAAAATTCGTGCATGCTTCATCTGCAGCACCCCAACATCCACTGAATTTTCTAGAAATTTTCTTCTGCCAAGGGAGTGGGCAGGACCCAGTAAACACAAAAATACTTTAAGTCATAGCATACTAATCCAAATTAATTAATAATTTAAATGATTAACTCCAACATATGTTAAGTACCTACTACGTAAAAGACACTGGGCTTAGGAAATTTGCTGAAGGGACTGCGACGAGCAAATTGGTTAGTATTATACATTGTGAAACTTCTGCCAGGCAGTAGGCAAGTTAAGAGCACAGACTTTCATTTCCTACATGTCTGGGTTTGCATCCCTGCTTAGCCGAGTACCTATCCCTGGGTGCGTCTTGAAATGGAGTGAAGAATTAACTCCTTCCCTACAAGTCTGTGCTCATGTCTCCATTTCTCAATGAAGCTTGCCAGACACCCACAGAACACCTCACCTGCTCTGCCTTTTCTGGCATTTATCAAATTTTGTGTGACACTCTCTATGACTGACTTTTGGTTTACATCCGTTGTTTCTTTCCTCCCCACCCCCACTCATGGAACACTCCCTGGGGCCTGGGGTCTGTTTCGTTAATGTCCCGGTGCCTAAACTGTGCCCGGCCCATCAGAGGCATCCAAGCTTTTGTGGAATGGATGAGTGGAAATATTAAGAATATCCATCTGTATGGTTATTGTGAAGCTTCAGTGCACTCAAACATCAGAAGTGCTACCTAGCTCAATGCCAGCCTGGTGGAAGCATCAAAATATCAACCAGTGATAATGTTGATTTTATTATAGTAAAATCACGTTATAAAATTCTGTAGCACCCTGTCATTAAGTGACTCAACCATAATGCAAATTATACATCCTATCTCTCTTTGCTTAATGAAATTGGTATAAGTGACACCTTGGGGGCAGGATCCATATCTCCTTTACTACCTTTGAATCCCTAATACCTAGGGCAAGCCTGGCCTCTGGGAGATCTGTGTGCAGAATTGTATCAATGCCTCCTTTCGTTTTGAAAGCCTAGGATGTAAAAACTGCCCATGTTGCAGTATCTCCCTGATTTGACTCAGGAGACTTTGGAAACTATATGTTCCAAGACTGTGATTCTCACCCTGAACTTCACTACTAGAATCATCTAGGAAGCTTTTTTTTTTTTTTTAAATATGATGGCTACCACCCCCACAAATTGTAATGAATTGGTTTGGGGTGGGGCCAGGGCATCAGAAGTTTTTAAAAGCTTCTCAGATGTTTGTAATGTACAGCTGTGGCTAGGAAACACTGTCTATATAAAATAGACACAATAATAAGAATATAGAGAAAGGTCATCAAGAAATTGAATTAGGCTGGGGCTCCTGGGTGGCTCAGTCAGTTAGGCATCCAACTCTTGATTTCAGCTCAGGTCATGATCACAGGGTCTTGAGATCGAGCCCTGCCTCTGGCTCCTTGATGGGCATGGAGTCTACTTAAGATTCCCTCCTTCCCTCACTCTCCCACCCCCCGTTCATGTGTGCTCACTTTCTCTCTGAAAAAAATAAATTGAATTAGGGAATTTAGAGTTTACATGTTCATTGGATTAAAACAGTCTCCCCTTAACAGTCACTGGAGTCACATGGGTAAAATCCCATGAACCCCCAAGGGCCTTCTCCTTCCAGAGACTATCAGTGGCTCTGTAACATGGGGAGAGGGTTGAGGCATATATGCCTGGAGGCTCCTAGCCTAAGCCTCTGGTGGTTTGGCTGTAAGTTGATGGTAATGACTATTTGTCTCCTGCTTAGTTCATGCCAGAGGCCATAGAGCGTTATTCGAATTATCACTTTATATGCCTCATCTGGGCTTCTCTGACCCCAAGCCCCAGGCATTCAGCCACATTCCCTCTTGCCAGAGTGAAGCCCTGCTTTTCAGGCCATGGTTTGGGATGTGGTAGCATAGTCCAGAAGGGTTTTGTTTTGTTTTGTTTTGTTTACTCCCTGGAGTTTAAATCTTCCTGTGTCTCTTTATTTAAAGAAGGGTAAGCATGGCGTAGCCCCCTAGGTCAACAAGAAGGGACCTTGGCAGTGGAGCCCATTCCGCTAAAGTTGCAAGACTGAGAAGACCTTTGTATTCCTGAATTGGTGCTCTGTTCTTTTCTCTTTGGTGTTCTCCAAACAAGGAAGTCAGACCTGTCAGCCTGAGTCAGAGTGAATGAGTACCTGGATGATGATGTGTTAGGGATCCATGTGGTGAGACAATGGGCATGCAGTGGACACCACGTATTCGTGCCTGTCCCTTTCAGTGATCACACTTGTCTATCTCTGGCACATGCATGATCTACTGTAATCCTCTCAACAGCTATGGGAGGCAGATAGACTGCATACAGTATGCACATCTTATAGATGAATCAGGAGTGCAGCATGGAAAGTCCTTTGCCAAGGACGTAGAACTAGGCATCCAATTTAGCCTATTTTGAATACCTGGTTTTGTCACATTTCTATTGGTATTCCTATTATTTTATTTCATTATTTTCTTCTTTAAAAATTTTATTTATTTATTTGAGAGAGAGGGAGAGCATGAGCAGGGAGGAAGGGGCAGAGGGAAAGGGAGAAGTAGACTCCCAGCTGAGCAGGGAAGCCCAACGTGGTGCTAGATCCCAGGACCCTGGGATCATGACCCGAGCTGAAGGCAGATCCTTAACCGACTGAGCCACTCAGGTGCCCTAACAAGCAGATACTATTGAAAATAATAATGAGGGGCATGTGGGTGGCTCAGTCACTAAAGAGTCTGCCTTTGGCTCAGGTCATGATGCCAGGGTCCTGGGATCGAACCCCCACGTCAAGCTTCCCTGCTCAGTGGAGAGCCCCTCTCCCTCTGCCCCTCACCCTGCTTGTGGTCTCTCTCATTCACTCTCTCTCAAATAAATAAAATCTTAAAAAAGGCAGAATAATTCTATTAAAAAAATAGCATCTACTTGTTTAACTTTTACAGTGAGTGGCCTATACTATTGTGTCCCTATTTGTTTTCATTTCCTTTCCCTTAGATCTGGAGTCTACATTTAGAGCTCAAATATCTTTGCTGTTCTACTTGGTTAAGTAAGAAGTATTGATGTGACTTTTTATGTTAATGCCTCTTATGAATCTTTTATTATATACCCTACATCAGTTGATTTCAAAGGTCTGACTCTGGCAAATCTATGGTTGAGGCTTGAACTAATTTTCAAGTTTCTATTATTAGTTCAGATCCAGGTCTTTCAACATAATATAATATTATTGTGACCAACTAAGCAAGACTTAAATATCTAAAATTAAAGAGGGGGAAAAGAAAGTGGTTTTATGCTGGCCCAAAAAACTCTGCTGACTAGATTTTGTTTCCAAGATATATTTCCAAAATATAGAAAAGTAGCATGACAAATACCCATGAACCCTATCCCCACTCTATCAAAGCCTTTTCTTGTGTCATATTTACTTTAGAAATTCTTTAAAGCATAAAGACGTTACAAATACTGCTGAAGCCCCTATGTCTCCCTCCCAGTTGCATCTCACTCTGTGGAGAGTGGCACAGTAATGTACTGGTAAACCAGTTCTCCGGGATAAGGACAAGAGAGGGGGAATCTGGAATTTATATCATTTGCCAATTTCTGTGGTGTAAACATTCCATCACAGCAGATTTCAAGCTATTAGCAAGACATCACTGAACATGGAATTAGGAAGAGGTACACAGAATTGGCTCAGGCAAGCCAGTATAATCCGGTTCAGTATACCACTAGAACTGAAACTACTACTCTCCAAGACTTGGTGTTTCACTCTGAAGTATGGTTTCGTTGCCATGACTATATATGTAAGCATTTATTTAAAATATGTAACGTGATTTCACTTATTTAAAACATGACATAAAGTGTGCCAACCTTTCACAAAAATTTTTTCTCTCAACATTGTTTTTGTTCTATCTCTCCTTTGTTTATTTTAACTGTGGTGTAATATTCCATTGGGATATCCATTACTTTGCATTTTGCCAATTACAATTAAGACTGATCATCTTTTCTTGTTTGCTGGCCGTTTTAGATTTGTGTGTGTGTGAATTTCTGCCTTTTATTCACTGCCCATTTTCCTGTGAAGATGTTTCTTTTTCTTATTGCTCTGTAGGCATTCTTGATGAATTTTGGCTAGTTATCTTTGTGGATTATTTGAGTTGCAAATCATCTCCTACTATGAGACTTGTCTTTTCACTTCCATTACAGTTTCTTTGAAAAGAAGTCATATGATTTATAAGTTTGACCATACTAAGTAAATGTACATTTTATAATATGTGGATTTTGTGTTATGTCTAAAAAATTATCTTACAGGGGCACCTTGGTGTCTCAGTCAGTGAACCCAGTCTGCCTTTGGCTTAGGTCATGATCCCAGGACCCTCTCTCTTAAATAAATATAATGTTTAAAAAAATTATCTCATACTCTCTGTTCATAAATATGCTCTATCATTTTTCTAAAAGTCTTAAAATTTTGCCTTGTCTTTAACCTTACTACAGTTGTTGGAGGAATGGTAAATGGTAGGATATCCAAATTTTTGTTTTCTTATGTCTAGCCAATGGCCCCATTGCCGGTGATTGAAAAGTGCTTTTCTGTACGGATTTGTACCTCCACATTCCTCCCACATGAAGTTTACATGTATGTATGGGTCTGTTTCTGAGCTCCACATTCTGTTTCATTACTCTGTTTGTCCACCTCTGCCCCATACCACATTGTCTTCATTATTAAGCCCATAGTACTCTTCAACTTTGGCTTAGCTTTTCTTGATTCTTTGCACAGTCAAGTGATTTTTTTTTTTTAAATCAGTTTGTCAAGTTCCCTGAAGAACTCTTTTAGGATTTTTATTGGAACTACATTTAATATAGATTAATCTTGGCAGAATTGACATCTTTACAATATTGAGTCATCTCATCCGTAAATATCTTTCTCTTCAATCAAGACTTTTTAAAATGTCCTGTAATAGTGTTTTATAATTTCTCCATCACATTCATATACACAACTTTTAAAAACTTATTCCTTTTGATGTTGACTAGAATATTTGTTCTATTTTTAATTGACTGTTATTTTCCTCTAGGAATGCTATTGGTTGTTATATGTTGATAATGTTTCTAACTTTCTAAGTTTTTCTGTGAGTTCTCAAGGTGGTTTATAGATCCTTTTGGGTTTTCTATGTAAACACTAGTATCTGAAAATGAGGAAATTTTTGTGTCTTCCTTTATAGTTCTTCTACCCATTATGTTTTTTTGTTATCTTATTGTTTGTGTAAGTCTTCTCATACAGTGTTGATTCAATGTTGGTATCCTTATCGTCTTTCTGACATTAGCAGGGATGCTTTAACTCTCTTAACAATAACTATGATGTTTGTTCTGGGATTTACATAAACATTTTTCCCTATTTTGCTACTATATTGTGAATGAGTATTAAATTTCATGGAATGCTTAATCTGCCTTCAAGAAAATTAGCATATGATTTTTCTCTATTTATGTTATATTATACTAATAGGCATCCTATTTGAATCATACATTCATTACTGAAATAAACCCTACCTGGTCGTGATGTTTTATATATTTACACCCTGATAAGTTTGATTTGTTTGTACTTTTTTTTTTAAAGATTTTATTTACTTATTTGACAGAGAGAGAGATCACAAGTAGGCAGAGCAGCAGGCAGAGGGAGAGGGGGAAGCAGGCTCCCTGCTCACCAGAGAGCCCGATGCGGGGCTGGATCCCAGGACCCCAGGATCATGACCTGAGCTGAAGGCAGAGGCTTAACCCACTGAGCCACCCAGGGGCCCCTGTTTGTACTTTTTAAAGAAATTTTTCATGCGTGTTCATAAGTGACCATAATCTATAACTTCTTTCCTCATACTATCTTTGTTTAATTTGGTATATGACTAGATTTAGATTGTTATTTCACAAAATCTTCCAACATAAAATATTTTGGAATGCAGTTGATACTTCATTTTTGTTTTCCTTTTTGTAGCCAAATCTCTCTTTCCTCTGGTAATCCCAGCGATAGCCTAGAAATTTACGTCTCTGGTTTGGTGTCTGGAAGAAATCCCTAAATGGTCAAGAAACTAGGTCAGTCCAAAGAAACCACTTTCCCCTTTGAAAGGGCCCCTAAAATCCTAAAACTTTTGTTTGTGTGTTTTATTTCTTATTAAAGAAGGAAATACCAACTGTTTTATCCGCTCATCCTTCTCTTGGAATAAAGAAGAGTTACCTAAACTGTAATTTGAATCTTTCTTTGAAGAGTAAGGAGAGATCATTCCTTATACTGAATTTCTATTTTAAAATTATCTCATCTAAAATTAAAATCATCTAAGCTCTCTTCCTTCCTCAGAAGGTGAGAGTAAAATCTCCCCATTCCCTTGAATTCTTTCCCCTTATTCTGTAGATGTCAAGTCACTGTTTAGAAAACACTCAGCTAAATCTAGTCTATAAGAAAAAAAATTATTTGGGCCGTCGTTTTTTCTTCCTTGAAATGTAATTTAGAAAGTGAATCATGAATCATTTAGAACATGGAGGCAATGAAAGGTAGGGAAGTTACCTTTCCTCTTAGTGCATTTTCCCACCACCAGAAATCTCTTTAAGTTCTGCACAGTGGCCAAAATGTTTTTACCCGCAGGCTTCTTTCAAGTGGACTTTCAAGGCCAGTGTTAATGTATCAGTGAAATTAATGGAACATTTTGTGCTGTTAACCTCATTCCATTTTCTGTTCCCACATGCACGTGTGCCTGTGTGGTTGCGATAGGTTAAAATGCCAGCTGACCTAGTCAGGTAGGTGGAGAAAGGAAGTAGTGCTCAGAGTCCATAGTAGACCTGGACGGGGGGAGAGAGGCCCCATTCCTGACTCTTAACCCATGTGAGGCAGTAGAATCTTCAAGGTCAGAATACAGTTCCTGCCTTCAAGTTCACATCACTGGTCAGAGAAAGTTTTACATGCAATATGTTCTGTAAAAGAGAACAGTGTTTCCTCTAATTACACACCCAAACAAGTAAGAAATGTAAGTAAGAAACATTACCTTCTTTTTCATAGTCCTACCCAAAAAGGAAGAAATATTTGGAACTCAGGGAAAAGGGAAAATACCCAAAACCCGAAGGGGGGGATGATTCTAATCTCAGCTGTGAGACACACAGTTTAGGAAACACAATCTAGGAATCACTCCCTCCTGCCAATATACAGGTACGGTTGTTCATGAGACCCACTGAAGCCATGAGAAACCTGGTCCCCACCCCTAGGCTGTAACTCTAGAAGGATGGTCCTGGTCTTCATGCAGTATCTTCAGGGGCTGATATACCCCATTCTGTGGCCACATCTGTGCTCCCCTAGTACAGGGTGTATTATTTTTTGTTTTCTTCCTATATCTCCCACACTCCTAGTTTCATCAAACTCCAGCCACAGTGACCTCCTTTCTGTAACCTCACACAATTGGGTCCAGGATGAGCTTGGTGTACTCAACTGATTTCTTCAATGGCTTTCTCTCTCGGCCCTACCCCCACTCCAATACCGCCTCCTTCCAGAGCCCTCCATGACTGTTCCCGTGCTCTTCCACCCCCACCCAGCCTCAGTTGCTCTCTCCACATTGCTCTTTTTGCTTGTGTCACATAGCATAGTGTCATATTGTGTTGCTTTGTTTCATTTTTTCAGTAAAACCAATACTTTATTATTTTTCACAATAAAAGGTTCCTATTAGGTGATAATGTGTTATGGTGTGCGAGTTTCTATTGTAATTTCATTTAGGTTTTTCTGTTTTGAGCAAAATGGTGCTTTCAAATTTTATTATGTAAGAAAGCTTAACGTGAAATCTACCCTCTTAACAAAACGTTGAGCGTATAATACATTATCGTTAACTTAGGTACTATGTTGTCCAGCAGATCTCTAGGATTTGTTCATCTTGTTTAACTGGAACTTTTTACTTATTGATTAGCAACTCCTCCATTTCTCCCCATCCCCCATCCAGTCCCTAGTAACTACCATTCGACTCTCTGATTCAATGAATTTGACTACTTTAGATTCCTCAAGTAAGTGGAATCATGCTGTATGTGTCTTTTGTGACTAGCTTATTTCACTTAGCATGATGTCTTCAAGGTCTACCCATGCTATCACAGATTACAGAATTTCCTCCCTTCTTTAAGGCTAAATAATATTTCATTGTATGTATATACCACATTTGCTTTATCCATCCATGGATTAAGTTTTTTCCACATCTTGTGACTAATGTTGCCATGACCATGAGTGTGTTAATATCTCTTCATGATCCTGATTTCAGTTCTTTTGGATAAATACCCAGAAATTGGATTACTGGCTCATATGGTAGTTCTACTTTTAATTTTTTGAAGAACTGGTTTCCATAGAGGCTGCAGCATTTTGTATTCTTACCAGCGGTGTACAGGGGTTCCAACTCTTCACATCCTTGCCCGCTTGTCTTTTGTTTGATACTATGTTCTTGATGGATTCAGTTCTTAACATTTACCAGCCCTGATCAGAGCATAAGCACTGTAGGACAGGGTTTTGCCCATGTTCTTTATCCCATACCTCCATACCTATGGCAATGCTTGACATGGAGGCTTTCAATAATTACTGTTGAATGGAGAGCAAGCAAGATGGTGGACCAAATACAGTAGGACAGTGGGCCTATGACAAGAGCATGAAAGAAATCCCATTACTTCCTCCTTACTGTCGCCATCCCTAGTGTTTGTCCTATTTTAGAAAATGATTATAAAGGAAAGCTAGTCAGGTGACTCAAGTTAGGGCTCCCAGGTAGACAAAGTCTCCCACCAAAAACACCATAATGCAGAGTCCAGCCCTTGGCTTTCCTGAGTCGGTCAGGAAATACATCTTTCAATAGATGTGTTTATAATAGAGTGCATGACCGGGATTCGACAGCCCTGATACTAACCCCAGCTGTGGCCATTAATTATTAGCCATGTGAACTAAGGTAAGCTCCTTCCCTTGTATGAGCCATGATTTCCTCATCTTAAAATTAGGGGTTGGACTGGAAGGTGTTTGAGCTCCCTCCCGCCCTGTGGCTTGAGCAATGAATGCCAGTCATTCATTTCCAGGTGAGCTATACCTGGGTCCTGGGTGAGTCCCCTGGGACACTTCCTCCTACCAGATAGTCCACTCTGGAGATGAAGTTAAAGCTCAGAGGGAGCTTGATTAGCATAACATATAGGACACAAGGAGTTGAGTATTGTCAAGGAGGATTTCTGTTAAGCCATGATGCATTCTGCTCACAGTTCTTCTCTGATCAGAAAGAGGCTTTGCATTAAAAGACCAAGACACAGAACCTAGATCTCGAACACTCCATCCTCCAGTGATGGAAATCATGGGCCCAGAAATGTTGCTTCTTTGACTATTACTTTTCTTAAACCATTCCTCTTCATCCAGTGTTTAGGTCCCAATGATTAGATTTCAACTATCTTTAATTTATTCATACCCATCTATCTATAAGAGATATTGGTACAAATATCCGGATTGTATTTTCCAAAATAAAAATAACCTTACAAAGGGAATGTTTTTATAGGACTATTAAGAATGAATGTTTGATTTGGGATTAGCCCCAAATCATGCATTGGTAAAAGATCCTTTCAATTGCAAGATAGACCAATGGATTTTAAAGTAACAGACGGGGTATAGTGCATTGGTATGGTTTCAGACACCAACAGATCTCTAAAAAATAATCATATATTCAGTTTCAGCATAATATCAAAGAATATCCACACTTTTCTGAATACCTATTCAAAGACTCCTCTCTTTTCCAGTGACATATCTCTGTGAGCTACATTGTTTTCTGTGTACTTCATCAAAATAACAGGGGCGCCTGGGTGGCTCAGTCAGTTAAGCATCTGCCTTCAGCTCAGGTCATGATCTCAGGGTCTTGGGATCAAGCCCCACATTGGACTCCCTGCTCAGCGGGGAGTCTGCTTGCCCTTCTGCCCTTCCTCCTCCACTCATACTCTTTCTCTCTCTCCCAAATAAATAAATAAAATCTTTTATAAAAAAAATAACAGATTGCAACAGATTGAACGTAGAAGCAGACATGAGAATCCATCTCTGTTCCATTAAGGTCAACATTAGAGATTTGCAGAAACGTAAAACAGCACTACTCCTCTCACTAACTTTTGTTTTATAAAATCTGTTTTTCACAAAAGTTATTTATATTATCATGTATTGACTTATTAAATGAATTGATTACAGAAAGGTTTAATTTTAATTTCTAATAAATATCAGTAGATATAATCTACATGTAGAATTGTTTATGGTGTATGCAGGTCATAATAGCATAAAGTTGGAGAACAGCCGCCTTGAGCGAAGAGGACCCCATGGAAAGCTCCACTTCTCACATGGTTTACAGTTGGCATTGTCATCTCTCACCTTCAAATAGGAGAGGAAAATTGAAGATCCCTGATATTTGGGGAGAGCCTCTAACATGAATGACAGAAGCCAGAAGGATCAAAGAGAGTAAAGAGAGCTCAGCAGAAAGCAAAAGGCAGGAAAGAAAAGCCCCAAATAATTAATAATAATAATAGTAATAGCATCATCTTTAGAGAGAAGAAATTTTGCACTCGTAAGAACAGAAACGTAAGAACCATCTAAAGAATATATTAAAAAGAAACACTCTGAAATTGAAAATCAGATAGTAGAAAGGAAAACATTTAATAGAGGGGACAGAAAATGAAATTGTGGTCTCCCAGAAAACAAACAATAAACGAGAAGATAGAAAATAGGAGAGGAAGAAAAAGATTAGAGTGTCACACCAGGAGGTCTAAAAATGTGAATAATAGGAACTTCAAAGAAAGAAGAGAAAATGGGGGAAGGAGATATCAAAGACTTAATTTAGGCATAGAGGTTCCTTAACATTTTGATCCTAGGATCTGCACATACTTCCAAATTACTAAGGACCCAAAAATCTTTCTTTTATTTATGGTGTATGATGGTTTGTTTACCATGACAGAAATTAAAACTGAAAAATTGTTAAGACTTCAGTTTATTCAATAATAATGAATCCACACATTTTTAGAAAAATAATTTTACTGCTTTTTTTCCCCCTAATATTTGTGTATATATTAGAATTGGTTTACATTTTTGCAAATTTCTTTATTGTCTGACTTGCTAGAAAATCACTGGATTCTTAAGTGAGCTTCTCCTTTCCATCTGTTTCCTCATCCCAGGTTTTGTCACCTCTGGAAAAGTCCACTGTATGCTCATGAAAGAATGAAAGTAAAAAAGCCAATATTGCCTAAGAATTTTTATGAAAATAGTGACTTTACAGACTCCTGAAGGGGTCTCAGGAATCCAGGGATCACTTGGAGAAGTGATGCTCAGGAACATTTCCCAAATAGTCAAGTTGACTGTGCATGAAAAGACTCACCCCAAAGTCAGCCATCATCACAGAATTTCAGAATTATGTTAACAACGAGACAATTCTAAGAGCTTCCAGAATAGAAAATCAGGTCACATGAATCCTGGATCATGGATCCGAATGTTATAGGAGTTCTCAGCAGCATTGGAATTCATAAGGCAACAGATAGTCAGAGAAAATTATTTCCAACCATGAATTCTACATCTAGTGACATGAACAGCCAAGTGGGAAGGGAGAACATTCTAAAACAGGAAGAGTCTCAGAAAATGTATTGCCTTTGACCTTGACTCAGACAGCTACTGGATGTTGTAATCACCCAGAGAAGGATACATCTGAGATGGTATCTAAGAAACAGGGCCTCTAACACAGGAGCCAGGTGAAGTACTTCATCACGGTGGTGTTGGGAGAACCCAGAAGGTGTGGAGAGCAGGTTAACCTGTTCAGGTGAGGGCAGAAGGACCGAGGGCTCCAGCAGGGAGATGACCAAGAAACAATACAACCAATAGGTGATCTGATATTTGAACACAGGGAGGCAAGAGTTACACTTCCAGGGCAAAGTCTGAGGATAAATTAGTGGTGTGTACTTTGAAAACTAAGCAAAAAAAAAGGGGGGGGGTTGTGATTTTAACTCCAGGGAAAACATGGTTGTACAAGAAAGGAAATGTAATTATGGTATACTCCCCGGCTCAGCTGAGAATAATATTTATACAGTCTTCAAAATGTAAGCTCTGACTTTTAATCAAATCAGATTTCATAATAGCAATCATTGAGATCAGACGAGGGAAAGTTTGGGAAATTAGGAAGTAAATAATATCTCAAATTGAAAAATACCGAAAATGCTATATCAGCATGTTTAGAGTTTATATAACCCACATGTTTAGACATTCCTAGACATTGAGAATGCTTCTTTTTTTTTTTAAGATTTTTATTTATTTATTTATTTGACAGCGAGAGAGAGATTACAAGTAGGCAGAGAGGCAGGCAGAGAGAGAGGAGGAAGCAGGCTTCCCACTGAACAGGGAGCCCGATGTGGGCCTCAGTCCCAGGACGCTGAGACCTGAGCCGAAGGGCCTCAGTGGGTTAGGGTCAGAGGCCTCTGACCCTAACCCACTGAGACACCCAGGTGACCGAGAATGCTTCTTGAGAGTGGCAGTAGAGAACAGGAAACAGAAAATAAGAAATTGCTTGTTTTTATTATTTAGCTTTACTATTTAACTTTTTTCTTTTTTTTTTTTAAGTAGGCTCCACGCCCAGTGTAGAGCCTGAACTCACGATCCTGAGATCAGGAATCGCATGATCTACTGACTGAGCTAGCCAGGAGCCCCTGTTTAACTTTGTATTAAATATGTAATATACCTCTAATTGAAATAAACACTTAACATAATAAAATATGTATTAATATAACTTGTAGAACGTGCAATTTGGAAATGCGTTACCAGTTAACTCTGTGATGCCCTTGGACCCAGGAATTCCATTCATAGATTTTATCTAATAGTAAGTTGGTTACATTAATTATATGGTAGCCACACAATGAAATAGTATGCAGTTCCTTAAAATAATGCTATTGCCATTAAAAAATAAGGTAGGTTTTCATCTGAGGAAAGATGTTTCCTCCCAGCATATCTTTCCTTTAGAGCACTGTCTCCATTGATAATTTTATTTTATTTATTTATTTAAAGTAAGCTCTATGCCCAACATGGGGCTTGACCTCATGACTCCGAGATCAAGAGTCCCATGCTCTACAAACTGAGCCAGGCAGGGACTCCCTCTCGGTTTATAATTTTAAATTTGTTAGTGTGATCTTTCATGGAATGTCTAACTGTCCCAGTGGATTCCAAGGTCCAAGCACTCAGGGACCGTATCTCCTCTGGCTCATCGATGTGTTTGTTCTTATGCCTTGCTTGGCATTTGGAACCTAGACAGCTATTTGATGAATGAGTAAGTAAGTGCGTATGAACAGGCATACAGACAATGCCAACCATCTAGAAGACTTCAGTATCAGGCAGGGCTTATCTCTAGGTGGGAGAATTAAAAGTCAGACCTGTATTTAAATACCTGGAGTACCATGACCTTGGGCAAATCCCTAATCCAAGCTTGGCTATAATGACAATATGTCTTCAGTTATCCAATTAAATATGATTCCTTGTAGCAGTTGCCACCTCTGGGCCTGCCTGCGCTCCACCTCAAGAATGTACTTTGGCTTTGACCACTGTTAAACCCTTACTTAAAAAAATAAAATGATTCCTTGTAAATGCCTTGTGAATGTGTAGATCTCTGAGTTACACAAAATCGATCATCAGACTATAATCTAATACTTTCTGGCTGTTATTTTCTTATTAGTGAACTTCTACAAGATTTGGAAAACTGTGAAAATGATCCTGTGGCCATAGCAGAATGTTTTGTGTCCAAGGTAAGCAGGGTTCATTTCTCTGGGCCAACCAAGACAGACACAGATTGCAGATTGTTTTCATTTTAAAGTTAAAATGACTGGTTCGTTCCATACTGGATGAAGTTAGCCACTAATCTCTCTCTCTGGGTTTTTTTTTTTTTTTCCACTAACAAGGAAAAAAAAAGTAGTGTTACTATCCCCAGGAAGTTAGGTAATGCTAACTTAGTAGTTGTCTTAGGACTTGTGTCATTACTGAATGATGTTTATATATCTTTCCTAGGAAGGAAATTTGAGCGTGGTGGGGAGGAAAATCCAGAATAGAGTAATATTTGAAAAATAAATACACACAGAATGCCTCAAGACCAGCTACAAAACTCTGTTAGAATCTAGGTATTTTATCTGTACTAAATATGGCAATAGACTAGGCTATATAATTATCATGGGGGGGAGCTAAAGCGAGACAGGCTCTTCTGTCTTAAAAATGCCCTCTCGTTTTCCTGTATTTTTCTTAAGCTGCATTGATGGTTTAGAAAAACAGAAGAAAAGGATCTGACTTTAAAGCTTATGAAATGGTCAGCTCCAGCCCTGCACCAAGATTCTGAAACATACAAGACCACCCTTTACATTGTTTTCCCACACGCTACCTACTCTGTACGGAATCTTAAGTTTCTCTTAAACCTACACCAGTTTTTGTTTGGCAAAGGTCTCGTGGAAATTATTTTGCAGCAAAACATCATGTGATCTCTGCAGTTGTGCTTCAAGGGTGCAGAAGTGTGAGCAAGGTTGGTGGTGGTGCTCGGGGATTCACCAGGCACTAACGCTCATTCAGAGCTGCAGAGTGCGCTGTGAACTGGGAGATGCCTAACCTGGCTCAGGACTTGTTTCACGGTCGTTTCCTACAGCCACAGAGCCATCCAGTGGTTTCGAATCCAAACATAGCGCTCCGGGTTTTACTGAAGCGTAATTCCTTAAAGGCAGTTGATGGGCTTGCATATAAAACCCTCGTGACTGTGGGCGGGGGTGTGGCACGTGTTAGCATAGTTCCACGTGTTAGCATGTGAAGTGTACACACATGCTTACGCACACAATTCCCGTGTACGTTGCCTGTGTCATAATTAATTCTCGTAAACGGCAGGAATTCGAAAAAAAGAAGGAAGAGGGAAGAGGGAGGAACGGGTAAAAAGATGGGCCGTGTATATCAAAGAAGTTACGTTGGAAGAGCCACGGCACGTAAACAACATAGGAGCGATCGGAAACGCTCGGGCTTTTACTGGTAACTGTAATCACAAGTTGATTAAAGACGGTCCAGCATATGCTTAGCTCCGGCTTAATTATTCACATAAAAGTTTGTTTATGTGCCACGTTGCCAACTCCCAGATCTTATTTTTTCATTGTAATAGTGCCAAGTTTAATTAGAAGACTGACTTCAGCACGCCACACTTTCACATGGAGGCAGGGCGCTGCGAGAGAGTGTTTGGTGCTGGCACAACCTTCCCCTCACTCAGCACCCTGAAATTTAGAAGATGTTACGTTTTCTGAAGCACAACCAGCTGCTCGACTCTGGGGAGGAATGGAAAATTGCTTTAATTGAGAGGCCATTAATGAAAGAGGGAAAAGCTGGCGGTTCAGTCCTGCTTTAATCTGAATCACTGGGGCTTACACAGAGATTCATCTTTGACCTTGCTTTTGTGGCATGTGGAGGTTACAGAAATCCTTCCTGACAAAAGGAGAATACAGTCCTTCTTACCTGCTGCTTCTCAAAGCACAAGGGGCTGCAGGGGCAGGAATAAAATTCCCCGGTGGGCAGGCCAAGCTGTCTTCCAGCTCATTCAGCTCCCATTGGTCTGCTCAGAGGGCTCTAGAAACACCTGGGACAGGTTTCTTTGCCTCCCTGCTTCGCCTCCACCCTGATTTCTGTCTCTTGGTTCTCAGCTGGGCTCACCCTAGGCCGCATTTAAGAGGGAGAACGAGTTTATCTTCAGGGACCCAACCTCCCCTGAACCTCCTCCTCTCCCCCATCAGCGCCCTTCTTTCAGTGCCCAAGCACACACACCTGCGCATGCGCGCACACACCCCCTACCCACACTTACTGAGATTATCTTCAAGGAAGTTCTGACATTGAACATTCATATCACTGGAGTGAATTCATGCTCATGTTACCTCCCCCCGATGCTACTTACATATTAAGCCTTTCTCGTGAGTCCAGGGAAAACGTCTCAGGAATCGAAGTGTGTGTGTGAGAGAGAGACAGAGAAAGAGATGGACCCCATGGCAGAAGAAACCCTAAAATCATAGAGATTTCTTTACTGCAGTTATTCAGCCAATAAACGACTGTGCCCCATGTGCCCAATCGGCCCGCCCTAACTACCTCTTTTATTTGGTTCTTTCATAATTAAAAGTCTTATTTTTGCATCTCTAATTACAATTTGACAGAGTTGAATCAGAAAGAAATATCTATTTTTATATAATTTCTCTATCATTGTCTTCTTTTTCCCTAATTACTTCTAAGAAGGATTTGAGGTAGCATATATATTGAATAAAAGGCATTTAAGGATTAACTAACGAGGGGCTATTGATTTTTGTATAACCATTGTTTGGATTGTCCACAGACCTTATAAATCTAAGATGAAACATGTATTTGATTCTACATTAAGAACATAGAGCTGATTTAAATCAAGAACCTAATTTAATATTGGAATAGAGCCATGAGGTCACAAAATGCATAGCAATTCAATTGTGCAGAAGTTTGAGGCTTTATGGGGAATAAGTGTATGCACGTCAAGTATATGCAGGTCAATTTAGACATATTTTTGTTGAAGCCATTTTTTTTTAAAGATTTTATTTCTTTATTTAGAGGCAGTGTGTGAGAGGCGGGCAGGGGAGGGAGGAAAGGGAGACTCCTAAGCAGGCTCTGCGCCCCAGAGCGGAGCCCGACGTGGGGCTCAATCCCACCATCCTGAGATCATGACCTGAGCTGAAATCAAGAATCAGATGCTCAACTGACTGAGCCACCCAGGCACCCCTGAAACCATTCTTTTTAAGTTTGGCATTTCAGATGATCCTAAAGGTCCCTAAACTTAAAGAAAGTCAACCTGAAATCATTCAATCCCACGTTGACTACGGCAGGAGGGGCAGGCACGGAAGAAGTAAGGTACTCGGAGTGTGTGAGCAAACCCCGAGAAAGGCTCCATCTGACATTAATTTACTAGACAACCTTGGGTGAATCACTTTGCCAGTCTTGTCCATGAAGCCAGGGCTGAACGCTCCAGGGCCTTCAGAACCCCCACAGATGAGTGTCGCACATGTGTGGGACCAGGCAGGTCCGAGAGCAACCGAAGAACACGTATTGTGAGAGTCACACAAAACTGGGCTCCAGGCCCCGGCAATCTAATACTTTTCCAGGAGAAATCAGAAATCAAGATATTTTGATCTTCCAACTTTCGGAAACTGGCAACTAATTTAAATTTTTACAAAGCACTATGTTTGAAAATTTGGCAGCAGACACAGTTGGCAAGGCCGTGGGTAAACAGGCTTGCCTGTAATTGTGGAAGAATAGAATGGCACAGGAGAACTTGAGTGTATCTATAGCAATATTACATTTGAATTCATCCTGTAACCCAGCAGCCCTCCTTCCAGCAATCTGCTCCAAAGAGACAGTGACAAAAACGCAAGCGTAGGGACTCCTGGGTGGCTCAAGTCAGTTAAGCGGTCCTTCTTCAGCTCAGGTCATGATCCCAGGGTCCTAGGATCGAGCCCCACATCAGGGCTCCCTGGTCAGTGGGGAGTCTGCTTCCACCTCTGCCTGTTGCTCCCTCTGCTTGTGCTCTTTCTCTGAAAAATAAATAAAATCTTTAAAAAAAAGCCTGTAAAATGAAAAATTGATCACTGATAAAGAATGGAGGGATAGACCAGAAGGGAGAGGAATAAAAGCTAGGCTTCTTTGAATATGCATTTTCTTATACAATTGACCCTAAAACCATGTAATTATTTTTTTCATAATTATAAAATTAAAGTTAAAAAGGCAGTCTCCAAAATTGAAAGCAAAATGATGAGTGCAGTGCTATAGCCACTTTGTGGTATAATCACACAAAAGAAATCCCAGTTGATTTTAAAATAGACAATGGAGAAAACACAGCAAGTACATTTTTAACTGTTGTCAGTAATGGTATCAAATACGGTGGTGTTGGTGCTATTTTATGCTGAAATCGAGTGTATTGTGGGATAAGGCAAATGAGTGTTTATGGTCGTGTCGTTGAACTGGATTTGGTAGGAGACAGAAAACACGGGGTAAGCATGAGGCTCATTGAAAACACTGTAATCCTGAATCGAATTGCACGTTTGAATCAAGGATGTATATTATGTTTAAAAAACACCATATTCCTAACTCTGTCCACTGAAAGGGCCTAGAAATGATTAAACCAGTGGCAAAAACCATCTCTGATTCTCAGGCTGTGGTCTCCAAATACTGCTTGCACCTAAAAGGAATCAGGGCCCCGTGAAGAAAGAGTGTGGGGCAGGAAATGTACAAGGTGATCTGGAACATCTTGTCATTCCAGAAAACAAGGAATCTCCCAGAGTCTGTAGGTCAGGTCATGAATACTAAAGAAGAGGCTCCTGCTGGCCAAAGCCGGGATCATTTCAGCATCAGTAAAGATAATTAATGAAAAACAACTGAAACCCATTAAATATATCTATATTCATGAATTTATGGTGATTAAAAAACCCACAATGGGGGCGCCTGGGTGGCTCAGTGGGTTAAAGCCTCTGCTTTCGGCTCAGGTCATGATCTCAGGGTCCTGGGATCGAGGCCCGCATCGGGCTCTCT